>SNQJ01S0020432.1:81173-121916 GCA_010110895.2 Picea sitchensis
GGGGGGTCGCGCTTAGGTCCTCTTGAGCAAATTCAAGGAACAAAACTATAGATTTCTCTTGGCGCTTGAAATAATGTCGTAGCATGATAATTTAAGTAATTAAATTTACTTGTGCGCCTTGATTAATGTGAGGTGTAACCACTTAAGAATTAGACCATCGTGTTCCATGAATAACGATGATGTATGATGAGATGTGTAATGATTTACTCTTGTGTCCATTAAATTGATGCATGATTGACTGAGTAGATATATTTTGTTGCGCCATGAAATAAATTGATAGTTTAATCTTGTGTAATGAATATTTAATGATTGATGAATGATTGAGTTATTAGTTCACTTGTGCCATGAATTTAATATTGATGTATGACTAGTTAAGTAATTAGACATCCTTGCACCATGAAAATAAGCTTGTGAATAGTCTTGCACAATTTATTATGTTGATGTATGATTGTTTAAATTTTATATACTCTTGTGTCATTTATTGTTGATGCGTAAATGATTAAGTAATTGGATTTAATGCTCCTTGTAATAATGTCGACGTAAAAATGATTTAGTAATTATATAATATTGTGTCTCGAAATTAAATATTGTTGTATGAATTCCTAACCGAATAGATTAATGGCGCACATTAAATGGTTTTGGTTTATGTTTAATTCATAATTTGGATCATGCGCTCACCCAGAGACAATGCTTTATGCCTTATCTTATGTCATTGTATGATTGATTTAGTAATTAAATTATGTTGCACCTTGGAATTTATGTGATGTGCGATCGGTTATTAGAACACTATTGCGTCATTGATTATCATTAATGTTGTTTATATAGCTAGTTGGTTTTTGGACTTGATTGTTGTAGTGACCAGATTTGCATTAACATTTAAATTTCTACCAAATTTTGTAATTTCTATCAGCTTTTTAAGAAGTATAATTTTTATAATTTTCAAAGCTATCTCCATACTTACGTAAATAAAATTTGGCAATAAGTACTAAATTTAAGTAAACAACCCATAAATTTGAGTTTAAATACCTCACTCTGATGCTATCCACAACAACTTGCTCCCTTCGCTTGAACCTATCCACAATAGCTTGCTCCCTTCTCGTGAACCTGATGTTAGGACACCCCAAAACCAGCCACCCTACCGACTAGTACGCCTAGCCCTAGGACATCAATGGATGTCCTAGCCCTCCGAGCCCAAAACCTCCTCAACCCTCGGTGCACTGTAAATCCCACTGTAAACCAACTCTCCCCAAAACTCCAAGTTCTCCCCTCTCGTCGAATGCATGAATGAATGACCCTTCCTCATCCTTCTCCACCTCCCTTATGCCTCCTTCACCGCCCTTCCTCCATTAACTTCCCCCACCAAATACCTTATCCCTTTATTAATGCCTTATCCATTCATTTATTTCTTAACTTAACGTATTGGTTACGTTATCCCCCTATGGGATACGTAACCCTATTTAACTTTATATTTTATTTTAACCATTAATTTAATATTTAATCAATTAATGACTCACTTAATAATTAATCATTCATTGACCCTCATGTACACTATTTAATAATATCCAATTAGAAATATTATTTTATGATATAAATACAATTTAGATAATCTTTAGGATTATTATTAAATTAACCATCTTAATAATTAAGGGTCATTACAATTGTGTTAGTGGGATTTAGACACCTCCTTGTTCCTCAGAATAGTCACCATCCATGAGACCTTAAATGGTCAAAATCAATCAGATGAATCCTAGGCTTGAGCGTTGCTTATGTGTCTTGGAGGTCGTAACCTTGCAGGGTAGGTTGGGTGGGTAGTTCTCTATAGTATATTTATGTCATCATTATGATTATATTTATTGTATCTTTATGTTATCCTTCTATCATATTATGTTATCTTTATGTGATGAGTTCAGAGATTAAAAGCATTGATGATTCCAGTTGATCGTGATGAGTTGATCTTGTGTCGCCATTTATGATGCTTGTTGATTATGTGTCATTATATAAATGTGGCGATGTGTTGATTATGTGTCGTTACTAATTATGTGGATGCTTCAATTGCGACGTTATTTTATTACAATGATGAGCCACTTGTAATTATGTTAATTATGATGTCCTTGATTATGCATTGTTAAATTATGTGGTGACGCTAATTTTCCTGATGCTAAAAAAAAAAAATTACCTATTGTGCTTCACTTTTCCTAGTCATAATGGATGGGGTCATTCTAGCTAGGGGTACTCTTCTTCCCCTTTATCTCCCCAAGCCACAAAGGGACCAAACAAAAAATCTAGAAATAGTAGCACCCAAAACGCGCCTTGTAAGGAAGATATTCCACTATGTTAAAGATTTGGAACCCAACTCTCACAAGTAAAACTTAGTCAAAAAATTTCACAGCATAACAGTACTATCCAAGTGATATACCCTCTCCTTTTTGCTCAAATATTTTATAGATAAATTTCCATTGACACATGTCCTCATGCTCAATTATTTAATTTTTAATAATTAAATTAGAGGATTATTCACTAACTACATGTGTCACACTCTCCTCAAGTTTCATATGCTATTTCCCTTTTTATTTTTATTTATTTAGGCATTTTCCCTCACATTCCCCAATGTGTTCCTATTTTTCTCTTAGTTGTCCCTTAGTTCCCCAATCCCTCAATTAATTTGTGTTCCCTAACTAGATCTTAGTTTGAGTTGGATTAGGAGTCTTCTTTTAGTTAGGATTAGTGGGATATTTACTCAAGATGATACTCTATGTGAACACTTTATTCTCCCATGTTTTAATTCTTTTTTATTATAAATCCCTTTTATTATTTTCATGCACACATGTGCATCTTCCTAATTTTTAAATCTTAATCCCTCTTTTCTTAGAGTTTAATTATATCTCAATTAATCAACTTCTTTAATGCTTTATTTAGTCCCTTATTTAAACTTAGAATTAGACTTAGGTTTAGATTTAGGCTTAGAATCTTGTTAGATTTATTAGCTTATAAACAAATTTTTAATTAATTTTTTTATTCTAACAAGGTTTAACCATTTCATTAAGTTTTCTAGGCCATCTATATTTTTATTAACTCACTATTTAATTATGCAATGTGCCCTTCAAGAAGCACCTTCGTGCTCCAAGGGTTCTACTTGCTTTTGACTAGTTTTGGAAGTTTTTCCAACATTTAGAGTCAACACTCCACTTGGTCGACCTTGTGATAGACTAAGGGTTGTCTAAGGAATAAAGATTATGCCTTATTGTGCACCCCTTATATTTCTTCGTGAGTGACTATCTCAATTGGCCCTTACGACATCATGGACCTCTAGAACTAGGTAATTGTTAACCTATAGTTCAGGTCACAGGAGTGCTAGTATGATGTTACAGGGAAACTACCACACCTCCCCCTCAAATGTCTGGTTTATGTGCATGATCCATTCTTGTTCTCTTCCCCTTCAATTTCAATCATTTAAAATTTTGAATTAGGTATTAAATTTTTAGTTATTGAGGGAACAATGTGTAGATTTTGGTGTATGTAGGCTGGCTTTGATTAGGGTGCATATACGACAAGGTATACGCTCATGTGTTAACTACAGGGGGTGTATATTAAGCCCTACACGCGACTGTATGTAAAGGAAGTTGTGTACATGCATGCAAATGATCAATTTGAAGGTTTCTAACTCAAAATTCTATTTGTCTTTGACAGGATGGTTCTTGAATGGAGAGAGAGAGAACATGAGGAGATTGATGCCACTATAGATCGAGATCCAGGGGCCCAATGGCCTTAAAGAGACATGGTTTGTATAATTTTTTGGAGCTCAAAGGAATGAGAGCCTAGGTGATGTTGTTGGAGATGCTAGTGGGTTACTCAGACCCTGAGAGTGAGAGCTTCAATCAAGTCCCTATCCGGGCAATAAATAACCTCAGTCTGAAGATCATTTTCCTAGTATTGACCAGGATCACAAGTTCAACCTCATTGCACCAGGCATCGAGGCCACTCATGTTCTATGCAGTGCAATGTGAGAGATGCATAGTGTATGACTGGTGTACCTCACTACTAGCCAATATGAAGAGCCATCTAATACAGTGAAAACAAGGGGGCAAAAGAAATTTTGGGTTTGCCTCTATCCTATGTAGTTTATTTTTCGAGAGGGTTCTAGGTTTGGGACCTAGAGTCGAGATTCTTCTGAGAGGACCTTGTGATCTAGCCATGGCATGGTGGACCAAGGTAATGAGGCGACAAGAGGGAAGCAGGGTTCCAACACCCTACAATGAGGAATTTTTCTACTGGTGGTGGAAATAGGTCATCACTCTGGATGGCTATCCCTACGAGGGGATCGAATTCAGAGGAGATCCAGACATGCCACTCCCACTAGGGGCCGCCTATGGTGACATAGGTATGTCAAAATGTTTTTACATATTTCATTTTTTTGTATTTTTGTATAATTAGGACAAAAATATTTTTGGATGGTTTTTAAGTATTGACTTAGACATTTATGTGATGCAGATGGAGGGTCGCGATGACCAGAAGGTTTCCCTCGACATTGACAAAGGAACCAGGGAGATGAAGCAATGGGAGGAGAAGCCGAGAGGGTGCTACAAAATGTGTAGGGAAACCTGTCACATTTGACTCATAGGATACCCATGGTTCAGGTAGAGGATCTTCCTGAATCCATGAAATGATAGGTGGTTGGTGTACCCATAGCATGGGTATGACTCTTTCGATGTCTCACAAACACCGTGGTTTGCTACCATGACACACATCTGGTGCCACAATCATAGATGTCGTGGGATATTGTAATACCGGTTGTACATGTGTATTGAGGGTATTAGCCCCAACTTTGTACTATAAAAACCATATTTTTTGAAATATATAAAAAAGGATCTTCGACTTTACTTATATTTTACAATGTGTACATTGATGAGATTGTTTTCTTTGCTTTTAATTATGTGACAAATGCCAATCTAAAACAAAATTAGCATAAGCATCGGATACATGATTAGAACTCCTAGGAATATGATAATATGTAATAAAATCAAATTGTCATTCTAAAAGACGTACTCGTAGGAATCTTCGGAGTAAAGTAGGATCACACACTCAGTAACGGCCATTCAAATGTCATACCACTAATTGGGAGTCTAGAAGAACTTCTAATGAACGAATGAGATAACATCATGCAAAAGTTCTATAATGATGCTATATTGGGCCATATTATTCGTGGATGGCCCTAAGCATACTCCACCTGAAGACATCAGTATACCCTCGGGTGAGTAAACCACCCAAGCGGTGGAATCCAAGTTCCATGTATGAAAATTGACTCCATCTGTGAATCCTAAGTAGACCGAAGACTTCGTTGACATCTGTCAACCAAGTGAAAACTCGATAAGAAACCATAATATGAAAAGAAAAGAGATGTATACACTAAATTACATTAGTATACCAAGAGTTCCACCCAATCCTAGGGCTCAAGCATAGTATCTTTTAAGTAGAGTGCATTTCTGGGCTCAACCAACTTATTCCCTTCATAATATTCTAACTCATATGCTCCTTTTTCTAGAACATGTCACACGATGTAAGGACCATGCCACATGGGTTTAAACTTTCCTGCCGCTAGTGGTTCTTTGGCTTGATCATACAAGAGGACCAAGTCACCCTCAGTGTACAACCGATGAAAAATAGACTTATCGTACTGGACCTTTTCATGTCATTTGTTTGCCTCGATAGTTGTAGAGGCATCTCAACACTGCTCATCGAGACTCACTAGGTGTACAAGGCATCGCTTGAGATCAGAAGTGTCATGTAGGAGCGCGACTGCCAATTTAAGAGAAGGGATTTTGCGTTTAATAGATAATATTGACTCCACACCGTGTACTAACTGGAAAGGAGAAAATCCGGTGGCAGTCAGGTTCAGTATGCCCCAAGTGCAGGATATAGCATGATGTGTCAGTTGGACTTACTTTGACTGACAATTTTTTGAAAAATGGTCTTGAGAGACTTGTTGATGAAATCTACTTGTCCATTTTCCTAGGGATAATAAGGAGAAGAATGACCATGTCTAAACCCCATCTTAGTTTTGAGTTCTTCCATCATCTCATTCTGAAAGTGACTTCCATGGTCAGTGACAATCTCACTTGGGATATCGAATTGGGCGATACTCTGATTGAATACGAAGAAGGTTGTAGTATTCCCGTCGGATTTAACTGTAGGCATGGCCTCAGCCCACTTATTAAAGTAGTTGATGACCACGGTAATGTGTTTATGCCCCCCAACTGAAGTTGGGTTGCAGTCAAAAAAGTCCACCCCCCACTTGGTGAAGGGACTGACGATAATGACTGGGTGAAGAGGGGATGGATGCAAGCACATTTTCCGAGTGAACACTTGGTAGGGGTGACACTTCTTAACCACTTCAATACAATCTTTAAATATGGTAGGACAGAAATAACTGGCTCGCGAATTTGTTTAGGTTGTCGCAAGCCCGGATAGATGACCACCCCAAACCCCACTGTGGAAATCTTATAGGATAGACTCAGCTTCTTCGTGAGTTAAAAAACGATGCAAGCGATTGTCTATTCCTTGGTGATACAAAGTGTCAATGATGATAGTATATTTCTTATATTGGTATCTTATATGTTGTCGGTCATCTCATGAGAGATGCTGAGGGAACTTCAAGATCTTAAGGTAGAGAACAATGTCTCCATACCAGGGATCAAACGACAAGACAAGAAAAATGTGTTTGTCTGTAAACCAATCAACATGGATAATGTCCTCATCTAGTTGTGGAAAGTCATATATTAACTCCGCAAAGACTAGGGATTTCTTGGATTTTGCAGAAGAGAAATCGAGATCAAAATCTTGTAAAATGACAATCCATTTATTATATTTCCCCCCTATGATACGTCTAGTAAGGACGTATTGAAATGGATTGACATCAACAACCACCGCAATCTTTCAAAGTAATATATAATGATGCAAACCCTGGACTACGTGCATGACAACAAAAGCTAGCTTTTCAATGTGAGTATAATTAAGTTCAGGACCGAGTAAAGTTTGACTAAGATAGTAGATGACGTGCTCATGGAGCTCATCATCCTCATGAACCAAAACCATACCAATCGTATCCTCAGACACGGCGATATAAAGAAAGTAATATCTAATGTAGTTAGGAGGCTTCAGCAGAGGCACCGACACCAAATATTTCTTCAAAGCATCGAAGGACTCCTGGGCTTGCTCATCCCAAATAAAAGGGGTGTCCTTCTTCAAAAGACGCATGAAACCTTTAGTGATAGTGGCATAGTTCACTATAAACTGACAAAGAAAGTTAGATTTCCCCTGTAAACCCTGAAGTTGTGTAATCGTATGCGGGGTAGAAAACTGAAGTATTGCCTCAACCTTAAGTGGATCTACCATGATCCTAGTCTCAGAAACTAGAAAGCACAAAAGACGACCAGAATTAATGCAAAAGATGCACTTGTGAGGGTTCAACCAAATTCTATAGTAACGACATCGTTCAAAAACAAACCGAAGGTGAGTACCATGATCCTCTCTCTTGCGAGAGTGAGAAGCAATATCGTCAAGGTAAGATTCGACTATGTGCTTAAGATCATGAAAAGTGAAAGTCGTGGCACGTTGAAAGGTTGCTCCGACGTTTTTAAGGCTAAAAGGCATTTTCCAGTATGATAAAGTACCCCAAGGACAAATAAATGTTGTCTTGTGTTGATCCTCGGGTTTGATTTGAATCTGGTTATATCTTGAAAATCTGTCCATAAAAGAAAATGCTTTGCTTCTCGCACACTTGTCGAGAATTTGATCAATGAAAGGTGTGGGAAAGTTATCTTTAGGACAAGCCTTGTTCAAGTCACGAAAGTTCATACATACACGGATGGTTCCTTGCTTCTTATCTATAGGAATGGGGTTGGATACCCATTCGATCAAGGGAACTAGGTAGATGAAGCCAACATTAAGTAGCTTCTCCATCTCTGCCTTAATAGCAGGGGCATTTCGAGGGTTGACATCTCCAAGACATTGTCAAACAGGTTTAGCATCCAAATAAGTTTTGATCTCATGTTCAACAATACGAGGGTCAATTCTTGGCATCTCTTCATATGACCAAGAAAATGCATCTCAAAATTCCTTAGAGAGCTCGGTGTAGATCGGGATTTCTTCCAACTAACAATCTGCACCGATATTTACATTTTCAACCTTGCCAGGGGTACGAGAGATGTTGATCGTGATGGTAGGATAAATACTCGCCATATTTCCTTCGTCATAAATTTTTTGCGTATCAAGTGGAACTATAGCCTGACTGACTATCTCACTCAAAGTAGATCGAAAGTCATCTTGTTCGATTCTTTCAAGCTCTAGGAGAAAATAAGAGCGATGATGCATATCATCCCAAGGCTTGTCAGAACCATTCATGGATTCGATTAAATCTTCATATGAAGGAAAATTCCCATCGAGGAAATCATGTGAACAAGAAAATGAAGTTTCCCACATGGGCCTAAACATGAGATCCTCCTCGTTCATCGGCGAGGGAAAAAGATCAGGATCAACAGAAGAGTCGAGAACAACTTGATATGCAATCTCTTCTACCGATAGTGGCATGACCATTCCAACATGCAACTGACCTTCACAAGACAAAGTCATGGAAGGTAGGGTCCACAGATCACTAAAATAAGAAGTGAGGAAAGGAATGGACCTCCCTATTGAAACAAGCCTACTGGACATGGCATAAACATGATGGTTCAGTGCCGAGAAGTCGAAAGTACCCATAAGGGAAGAATATATTCCAACATCGATATTCTCAGTTGTCGGCTGAGAATTGTCAATCACAGGGATCAACAGTCCAAGAGATGCATTAGGACTAGAGCATGCAAAGGATAACTGATAGATCGTCATGATATTCCCTTCATGAGGAAAGAAAAGAGTACGAAAGATGGACGAAACGACGATGATCATAGCATAGGTCCAATTGCAACCTAGTAACATGTTATAATAAAGAGGTGCATCAACTACCTCTACCTCCACCTCTACTGTCTTCCCACCTAATTGGAACAGAAAGGCAGGGAGAATACCATGAGGGTGGAAGGAATGACCATCAAAAGAAATCAACATGTTCAATGACTTGGAAAGAGTTGGAGAACTGAGAGCTTTCCAACATATAAGGGACATCACACACGTAGTAGAGCCTTCATCAACAACTGTATGTTTTATGGTATACTTTGAATACTCCACATGGATTTGGAAATCCACATGGTAAGGCAAGTGAGGCTTAACATCTGTGATGTCAAACTTGATAACTTTTGAGCCACTAGGTTCTAGAGCTCCTAAAGTATAGAGTAAGGCATTCCTCTGTGAAGGACACGTCTGGAGTACCTCCAAAGCCGACATCGCACAAGGGGTTTGACCCAGGTCCTCAACAATAGATTATTTTTGGGTGGCTCTAGCATTTGGATTATGGGTAGAGCAGTTGAGTACTCCTTTCGGAATATGAGGTAGTGGCTCTGGTTTCTCAATCTATAAAGTTGTCTCCACAGCAGGAGGAGGAGATTCTAGACCAGGAGTAGTTTGTTTAGAACTATAGTCTCGAGATCGAGTGGCTACATCAATTTTTGCATTGTCCATATTGATACATAAACGGTCATCATCTTGCGACTGCTAGTTTTGATCTCCACCGGACGCATTTTCGGCATTTGAGGAGCTCGAGGCTAAGTGTTGATTATGTGGGAATGCATTCGTCAACACGATGGGTGATTGAGCTAATATCCTCATAGCTTCTGCAAGTTTGGGGCATAAATGGGTAAGGTGATCATCTGTGCAAAGCTTACAGGGAAACTTCACCTTACGTCTTTATCGTTTTCCCTCTCCGAAATTACTACCCGTCTTCTAATTATTATTATTGTCCTTGGGTTTATTACCATTTTCCCCACCCTTACAATTATTACGTCCTTTTTTCTTATTCCCTCCTGGTTTCTGGTTACCATTTGGGTTGGCCGACGATTGCACAAAGTGTACATCCTCTGACTGAGTGGGGTTGGAAGACACAGACGAAGCTGGCCCTCTGACAGACTGGCTTAGATACAACTCTTTCAACTAGTTTGTCATCGAGTCTGCAGATTTTACATTGGCAGAACCTACAATTCCATTGGCATGAGGTCCAGGATTTTTCCTAGGGTCGTAAGTAGACCGTGGCACACCAGGAAGAAGGTGGTATAACATCCCAGACTAAGCATATATCATGTCTAATTGTTGGGCCCTAAAGATCACTTCTTCCTCAGTGGTAACCCCATAAGTAGCAACGTCCTTCGAGATAGGAGCATGCAAAGATTTAAAAACCATTCTAAAAGAAAGGTCAGGGGTATAGGGGTCTTAATAAACCTCTTTTGTCTACGCCACTCCTGGATATGGTCCGAGATATGAGTTGAGGTATCCTAGCATAAAGTTGACAACAATTCTAGGACAACATCATAATGAATGGGAAACTGGAAATGGTTAAGAAAGACCATCACCAAATGACTAAAAGTACCATATGCCCCCCTAGGTAGCTCAATATACCATTTCACAGCAAATCCAATAAGGGTGCGTTGAAATAATCTCAAATGAATAGAATCGTCATTCAGGGATTTCGATGAGCACCAAAGGTGAAAGGTAGTGATGTGATCACCAGGATCATGTTCATTCTTACCCTCGAACTTCGGGATGTCCGAAGAAAGTTTGGTAGGGATGGGGGGCCATGTAGGATCGTGACTCACATGGTCATTCATTAACTTAGACAAATCTGGCAGATTAAGAATGTCTAGAAAAGGGAGATAGGATTGTGACATCTAGCCCCAACCTCCCGAGAAAGATTGTGCTTGCAGATTTGTAGTCCATCTAGGGTTCTAGTAAACACCATGGACCTGTCTGGAATTATAAGGCCCTCCTCTGGGCTGATTCATATAAGGTTCGTTGGGCATCATTCCAGCTGGAATGTTCTGTTGAGGGTTATAGAAATTGCCCCCAACTGAACTAGATCTTGGTTGGGGGTTGCCCAAAGTGTGAAACTGACCTCTTCTGAGTTGGAATCCAGAGTATAAAGCTGGATTCGTCATGCCAAATGTATTGGTCAGAATCTGCATCGAGGAGGTGGGGTTGTAGGATGAAACTTGAGCCGAAGCTTGCGTGCCAGGTTGACTATTCCACCCAGAAGTAGGAGGATTTGACCTAGGGTTAAAAGTAGGGATACATCCGATATTAGGAGTCATTTGAGGGATTGGAGATCCACCAAATGGAAAAAGAGTGTAGGGAGGTGTACTTTCCCCAAGCCCAATGCTAGCATTAGGGCTAGCAACTAGGATGGAGTTCAAAAACTGTGAAGTGAAGTTAGGCATACCATAAGAAAAGGGACTAGAAGCCATAGGGATGGACTAAACATTGTAGCCCGGTGAGTGGCCAAGAGAACCAAAGGGGTTCGAGGCACTAGCATGAGCGTTCAATATAGACCGAGGTATAGTAACGATAGGTGACTTCAGCGCTACAACCATTGACTTTGCAGGAGTCGAAGGGGTGCTATTAACTATAGTGGGTATGGGATTTGAAGGACTCCCAAAATTCTGAAGACTAGGTTCAATACTCATCCTTGTAGAATCACAAGTCTGAATAGTGGATGTGTGTGTACCATGTATAATAAATCTATGCCTTTTAGAAGGCAAAGACTCGAAATCTGGTAGTAACTGTAACAAACAACGGGACCGGCGGGGAGGTTGGTCTAACTCCACGATGACTTAAGACTCTAAAGATAAAAAATATATCTTGAGGCCAACTAGTAATCAAAGAGCACACCAAAAGTCAAATGACCAATATGCATGCAAATGGGGTAAAGTGGTTGAGTGGCCTCCCTCCCTAAAGAAGGTATGTCTCTCCCAAGAGGGGCCTGAGACTCCCTGCTAAAGATCAGAGATAACATAATCAGTTATAAGGGCCCTCGTGGGCTTAACAACCAGTCGGTCATATCCCCCTAGAGAGGTAATCCTCCATAAAGGTTATGTGTTGTCTGACCCTTATCTAACCCAGGGTACCTCTAGAATAACCCCTGCAAGTAACCTATGAGACACATAAGTCAAGAAACTAATAAACCACTGTATAACCGATGCACATGTGAGCAGTTGTAAGTCAGGTCCACCGTATGGGTAGGGTAGAAAATCCGGAAACCTTGAAAGCACCACCTCTCACAGGGGTAAGGGCACTAACAAGATCCCCAGATACAAATAGATCCTCATAAATATCTCTGACGCTAGGAAGGTATCGGGGGGATATCCTTCAACCAACTTCACGCGACCTCGTGATTAACTCCGATGTGAGCGGAGCCTCCTGATCTTACCAATTATATAATGGATTTTTCCACTCCATGATTAACTCCAATGTGAGCAGAGCCTCCTGATTTTAAGGGTGCATTGAAATAATCTCAAACGAATAGAATCGTCATTAAGGGAGTTAGATGAGCACCAAAGGTGAAAGGTAGTGATGTGATCACCAGGATCATGTTCATTCTTACCCTTGAACTTTGGGATGTCCAAAGGAAGTTTGGTGGGGACAGGGGGCCATGTAGGATCATGAATCACATGGTCATTCATTAACTTAGACAAATCTGGTGATTAAGCATGGCCAGAAAAGAGAGACAGGGTTGCGACATCTAACCCCAACCTCTCGGGAAAGATTGTTCTTGTGGATTTGCAGTCCATCTAGGGTTCTAGTAAACACCATGGACCTATCTAGAATTATAAGACCCTTGATCCATATGGATGTTGGTGGCCTCCCACCTATTCCAACTGGTTCATTTTGGCATTTTTTCAGTTTGGCAGTTTTTTTCCTCGTTTTCAGGTCCCTGACTTGCGGGGCCGTTTTGAGGCCCTAAACAACATTTTTAGAGATCGGCACAATCGAAAATGCCCTTTACTAGATTAGACCAAAATGTGTAGTCCTCGGATAGACCTTTCCAATGGGCTATCATGCACCTAAAACGGAGATCGTATGCAAAAGTTACAACCCAGGGAAGTTGACCGACTAACCTACCCAAATGGGGCCCACATGACTTTTGGCGCTTCATCTCCTAGGGTTAGGTTTTTGGATTTCTAGGGTTTTTGACATTCCTGTTTATTATTAAAAGGCCTTCAGAGCCTCATTGTAATGATCTTCTTGCGAATGAGCACAGTCGTCACATCTCTTCTCAAAGATAAGCCGCCACCATTCCAGCAAGCTTGTTTTCCGCTACATTTTACATTTTCATCTTATTTCCTTATTGAATAGAAAACCAGTTTTACTGTATCTCTGTTATTCTGTGTTAATCATATTTTAATAATATGTATTCATTTCATTCTTCTCATAAAATCTAGATCAGCCCTCCTCCGGGTTGATTCATATAAGGTTCATTGGGCATCATTCCAGCTGGAATGTTCTATTGAGGGTTATAGAAATTGCCCCCAGCTGGATTAGATCCCTGTTGGGGGTTACACAAAGTGTGAAATTGACCTCCTCTGAGTTGGAATCCGGAGTATAGAGGTGGATTCATCATGCTAAATGTATTGGTCGGAATCTGCGTCGAGGAGGTGGGGTTGTAGGATGAAACTTGAGCCGAAGCTTGTACGCTAGGTTGACTATTCCACCCAGAAGTAGGAGGATTTGACCCAGGGTTAAAAGTAGGGATACCTCTGATATTAGGAGTCATTTGAGGGATTTGAGATCCACCAAATGAAAAATGAGTGTAGGGAGGTGTACTTCCCCCAAGCCCAACACTAGCATTAGGGCCAACAATTGGCATGGAGTTAAAAAACTATGAAGTGAAGTTAGGCATACCATAAGAAAAGGGACTAGAAGCCATGAGGATGGACTAAACATTGTAGTGCAATGAGTGGCCAAGAGAACCAAAGGGGTTCAAGGCGATAGCGTGAGCATTCAATATAGACCAAGGTATAGTAATGATAGGTGCCTTTGGCACTACAACCATTGAGTTTGCAGGAGTCGAAGGGGTGCCATTAACTATAGTGGGTATGGGAGTCGAAGGGCTCCCAGAATTCTGAAGACTAGGTTCAGTACTCATCCTTGTAGAATCAAAAGTCTAAACATTGGATATGTGTGTACCACGTATAATAACTCTACACCTTTTAGAAGGCAAAGACTCAAAATCTGGTGGTAACTGTAACAAACGACGAGACCAGCGGGGAGGCTAGTCTGACTCCACGATGACTTAAGACTCTAAAGATAAAAAATATATCCTGAGGCCAACTAGTAATCAAAGAGCACACCAAAAGTCAAACGACCAATATGCGTGAAAACGAGGTAAAGTAGCTAAGTGGCCTCCCTCCCTGAAGAAGGTATGTCTCTCCCAAGAGGGGCCTAAGACTCCCTGCTAAAGATCAGAGGTAACAAAATCAATTATAAGGGCCCTCGCGGGCTTAACAACTAGTTGGTCAGAACCCCCCAGAGAGGTAATCCTCCATAAAGGTTCTATGTTGTCTAACCCTTATCTAACCCAGGGTACCTGCAGAATAACCCCCGCAAGTAACCTATGAGACACACAAGTCAAGAAACTAATAAACCACTATATAACTGATGCAAAGGTGAGCAGTTGTAAGTCAGGTCCACCATATGGGTAGGGTAGCAAAGCCCGAAACCTTGATATCACTGCCTCTCACGGAGATAAGGGCACTAACAAGATCCTCAGATATGAATAGATCCCCAGAAATATCTTTGATGCTAGGAAGGTATCGGGTGGATATCCCTTCAACCAACTTCGCACGACCTCGTGATTAACTCCGATGTGAGCGGAGCCTCCTAATATTACCAATTATATAATGGATTTCTCCACTCCCTGACTCAGACACACATGTTGATTTAATTGCCTTGGAGAATTTTACTCACAAAATCCTATTCCAAGGCACTAAATCCTAGGCTAGTTTGTGCACCCTAGAAAATAAAATCGTTACTAATAAATTTTAAATTATAGCATTGATTTTATGGTCGTGATTACTCAAAAAGGTATGGTGGTTAAACTCATGGTGTTATGACTCTACAAGAAAAGTAAATATGAAAATAATGCAAAGTCCTAACTTTAACTTTCAATGAATGATATGCTTCTAAAAACGATGCAATTTTCAAATTCAACTATGCAATTCAGAAGTAAAAATGCAATCTTTCACTATATGCACTAAGCTAATGGTAAAGACTCAAAAGCCAAAAAATGCCAAGCAATGAAAAATGTTTATTTTTTTTGTAATTTCAATATATCAAAACTGAAAATGCATGGACTAAAAAGTAACTTGATATATAGCCCTACTGTGTATAAAAAAGAGATAACTCGAGCAGGATATCAAGCAAAAAAACACCCAGGCCAATGTACATGGACAATAAAAATGAAAAGATGAAGAGAAATACTTCGCCCAGAAATTCAACCAAAAGAGGGCTTCCTGTCATCCCATAAGCACTCAACAGAAACTACAGAGACCCAAGAAGGCTCAGAAAGCATCAAATCCCACCCAACAAACACCAGACCAAGCAAACAGGAAAGGAAAAAGGGGTGTACGTGACTGTTCAAACAAACATAGCGTATATACGTAGCTTGCAGTGAGACAACCTACATGTATACGTGACTGTCAAGGAAAAAGGCATGTATATGCTTTAAAATGGGGCCAGGAAAGGGAGAAAGGATGAAAACTTAGACCCAGAGTGAACATGAGTTGTCAAGCAATGATACGACAAGAACCACAATAGAAACAAGAGCAATCTAAAGAGAAAGATACTTCAAACCCTAAGAAAGAAGATTCTTCCCTAGTACCATCGTCGATTCTATTACAAGGAAAATATCTCTATGGCTAGGGTGAACCACAACAGACGTATATGACTGCAGAAATCAACTCTATCCCAACAACATGCTATATAAACCAATGTGGAAGCAAGATAAGAAAGAGGCCTACCTCGTCCAGATGTTCGATGATGTCCATCGTTGAGCACTTTAACCCAAAAATATATATGCCTACCACAAGTTCTCAACAAACAAGCAAAAACAAGCATATGGTGGAAATATGAAAGGTTAGCATATTAGATAGCATAATCCATCAATATACATAACAAATACACCCATGGATAATAAATCATATATTTGCAAGATATCAATTGGATGGGAAATGAGTATTTCTATTAATAAATGATCAGCAGAAGTGAAAATATTATAGACTTCCGTGTCGACACAGTTCGGAACCGAGAAACCAAGTTCCTTCCAGCTAGGCCTCCACCACTTCAATCCTCCACCAAAGACAAGCTCATATGAGGGAGACAATGAGGTTCTCCATCAATAAGGGAAGAGATTGGGGCCCGACCATTGTGTTCAGACTTAAAGGACAAAGGGATACAGATTCAATATGAAGTAAATAATTTCTCCATATTAACTTTCTCTCAAAGTTGAATTCTTTCTCCTTTTCCATAACTCGGAATTGACCTCTTTATAGCCTTCAAAATGCAACTTAAGGGCCAAGTTGGAATGTTTCCAGTATAGGGAAGGCCAAGGATCAAAGATATCCTGTCGTGACATGGAAACCTGACATTTAATTTTGATTTTCTGGCACAAATCTCGATGTGCGTAGGTTATAGTGGAGCGACATGCGTATGCTCTTCTTGTATAGGGTGCAAGATGCGTACAAGTGGAAATTTTTTCATTTTTATCTCTGGACTTTAGTAACATGGAAGATAAGTCTGCATAGGGAAATGGAATAAGGCCCTCTCTGCAAGATTGCATAGGGTGAGGAAAATCTTGCTCTAACACCCCCAAAACAACCTTCTCCTGCTCAGTGGTCTACTCCTCTTGAAGTGGAGCCGATCCCTCCTGCATGGATGCTCCTAGAGGAAACATACCTCTCCCCTCCACACCACGTCTTCTACTCATCCCGCATCCTCTGACCATGATACCTGTCATGAAAAAATCAAATTGCATTAGCTATACATCATTAATCATTGTAAATAACATAGTGGAAGACATAACGAATCCTTCGTGGTAGAGTTGAACCCACTCTGATACCATATGAAACATGATCTATAAATAAGTGAACATAACAAAGAATGTTAACAGTTTTGTAACTCCACTTTAGTATAAATTCATATATATATATATATGCACTTTGTTTGTGTAAAAATACAACGTATCCAAATTCAAAATATATCCAATTAATTAACAGATTCTTTACGTAAGAAAAAGGTTGCTACCGTTGAGAATTACACAACGTATAATCGAAGTGAATTCATTCTAGAGGATCAACAAGGTGATCAAGTAATCATCTTATCTTGTTGCTTGAAGTTGTGCAAGTTAAATGGTTATTTATATATACATATATATTTTTATTGTAAATTTAGAATCCTCCTCTAATTCCATACATTGTATTATACCTTCAATATCACCATTTAAATAAAGTCCCACTATTATTCATGTTCTTGTATCAATCGACAACATATATTATTTGTATAAGCTATAAGATGCGATGACTAATATTTATTATTAGACTACAATCTATCACAGTTCAATAACAATAAATCTTATAATACTACATCTTTAATATATAAAATGCGATGATTAAACACACAAATAATAACTTATATGACCAACAATATATATATTTACCTCACAATCTATTGATACAACTTTTGGTAACTTTTGTCTATAGTGTATACGAGTCCTTACTATGATCCTTGCTTTAATTTATTCATTTATCTGATGTACTTAAAATTATATATATATATATATATATATATATATATATAAAAGGATTGAAGTTGATGGGAAAATAATCTAAATCACCATAGAACACATTTTCATGTGTAAGTCTTCAGGGGTAAAAATTGTTCTCTTATTACGATATTCTATCACGAATTTATGGAGAAAGTGGAAATGGTTCTGATAGTCAAATAGTAATATAGTTAAACGAATACTCGCCGAGGATTTTTAGGTGATCCTTGAACAAGGTAACTCACATACGGATAGTTGTAATCACCACATACTTCACTTATTTATTTACAACAGAGGAAATAATTTAAAAACATGTTATCTGTGATCATGCTTCTAACACCTATAGACTTCAGTTTACAATAGTTCTAACACCTGTAGACTTCAGTTTACAATAATCAGGTTGTTGTTTTAAGAAATCAACTCATCAATCTTCAGCTAGAAATGGAGCATAGAACGTTATGATAACCCAAATTGTAGTAATGACATTTCCATCACCGAGCATAGTCATAATTAATAAATAATAGATCACCGAGATTAGGTTGCTTCCTAGTTACCTATTGCAGGTTTAATCTGAATTAAGTCTGATTAATGAATTCTTATTGTAGTTTTCAAAGTTTATATTCTAAGAACGATTCAACCCTTATGTTAAATTAGCTCGAACAACTAACAATAATAGAATCAATGTCAAATTTAATACAACCTTTCGTATAGAGGATATTACTTCCGAATTTCGAATCCAAGAGCATCTTATTGTATTGATTCTCAGTTCAAAATTGCAAAATAAACAGAGGATGTCTATCTCAAGGATGAAAAGAATAATCTTTCTTCTCAAGTGAGATAGCCTCTCCTTTTTTCTCAATTCTTTTATAGATAAATTTTCATTGGCACATTTCTTCATGCACAATTATTTAATTTTTAATAATTAAATTAGACGATTATTCACCCACTACATGTGTCACACTTTCCCCAAGTTGCACATGTTATTTCCCTTTTTATTTTATTTATTTAGTCATTTTCCCTCAGATTCCCCAATGTGTTCCTATTTTTTCTCTTAGTTGTTCCTTAGTTTTCCAATCCCTCATTTAATTTGTGTTCCCTAACTAGATATTAGTTTGAGTTGGATTAAGAGTCTTCTTTTAGTTAGGATTAATACTACTCTATGTGAACACTCTATTCTCTCATGTTTGAATTCTATTTATCCATAAATCCATTTTATTATTTTCATGCACACATGTGCATCTTCCTAATTTTTAAATATTGACTATAAATATTTATTAAGTGTTGATACGAGTTATTTTTGGATGCTGTGGAAGTGTGGGTTTATTTTGGAGAATGCATAAATGTGGGTTTCAGGGTTGTTGATAAAAGTTTTCGCTCCCACAGAAATACTTCTACAATAAAAAACTGGTTAAGTGTAGATGGCATAGAGAAAAAGTAGTGTGAATGTAATAACCTGGTTTTGAATTCCCTTATTCATAAGGTATTATGGACATATGATACTTAGGCTAGTGATCCCTTTATGCTAAGGCCGAAGTGCCTATAAATGTAATTCTTTGAATATTATTAATAAAATACATCATTTGTTGCAAGAAAAACAAAGACAGAGATAGGGTGATAAAAGTGCTAAGTCTTTTTTGTTATTTTTATTTACACATCTTGGTATTAGTTGGGAAAAGTGGGTACATGAGCTTCATGGGTAATTCCATGTGGTTATTTATTGCATGTAATTATACAAGCCCCACTTTTGGGATGTTTTGGGGTTCCTTGTTCATCATTACTCATTTTCCATTGCTCATTCATTCTTTCTCTTGGTATGGGCATGGAAAACAAATTATGGGGAGAGAGGAGACATTGCTTGTTGGATACAAGAAATTATTGATTATTACAGGAGGGAATGGATGCCCATGGCATTGAGAATAATGGAAGTTGAGAGAGAATTTTCCACTATTCATAATCCTTGGAGTTTCCAGCATTGAAATTCCTGACCAATAGCACTGGATCCCTGGAAAGAAGTGGAACATCCTGAGGGACTTCATTGCAGAAAAAGGGGTTCATTTCTTTGTGTTATGCATGCTGAAGGGGAAGAGATATGGTGAACTATGATTGTTGTATGGCTACAAAAACTATGAGATATTGATAGTTGGTTGTGTGTTAGAGTCGACCTAGGACACGTCCTTGTGGATTATGTTATCACTCCAAGAAACTCCTTAGGGTTGTAGGCTAAGGATGCTTGGTAACTTAGAAATAATGTGTATATATGCTTGGGACAATGGGGTCTTTAATGATCAATGTAATAAACAACTCATCACACATCTAAAGAAGCAGTGCTTTCAGGAAACAATAATCAGATCAAGTAATTGAAAGGAGGGCATGAAGAACACTATTCTTGATTGCCAAATACAAATAAATGTAGGGCTTAATGCAAGAAAGAGAGGGATCCTTTACTTCAAGTCTATGAGCTCAATAAAGAGATAACAGTCTTCACGAACTAAAATAAACTGAAACAAAGTACAGAAAGGAAAATATGGATATTTCTGATATTGAAAACGAAAGGAAACTGAACTTTATTTCTGCAAATAAGAGTCTATACAGTAACACAAAATATCTCCCAGTTTGAACCCTTGTCTCTTAGAAAAGATAGACATTTATATCCTTTTACAATCAGTTTTACAGATCCTAAAAACTTGGATCTGTATCTAAAAATAGCAATTCAAATCTAACTAAACAACTTGATAATAAAGACTTAATAACTAAACTAGCATTCGAACTGTCTTCAATCTCAAAAATTGACATCTGTATTCTTCAGCTCCTGGAATCTGTGATGTTTATGAAACATGGCAAAGGCACCTATCTCAACAGTTGGATTTCTTCAATGTTCATAGTCGATACTTGAGGAAATTTGTTTAGCATGTGGTTTCCAAAATTCCCTCGAATCTCTGATGCAGAGTCCTTTGCAAGCAAGTTGTTATCCCCTTGATACTCCGGAAGTTCTTTATAACCTGTGAAAAATGATCTGCTCCGTCCTTAGCTTCCAAAAATGTTTTTTTTGCTTTCACCAGCTAACTCACCTTATGATTCGGTGGTTAGCTGGTGAAAGCGCTGCCTTTCACCAGCTAACTGGTTGTAAAATTACGCTGTGCACTGGTGAAAGCTCTGCCTTAGTCCAAAATGAACTTTCACCTCCAAAACTGCGATTTCAACAAAAAATCAATGTGTCTCTACTTTATCCCCTTGCATGTTCACAGCAACTTGAGCAAGCACTTGCAAATCTGGGTGTGATTTTTGCTTTTGTTTCAATTTTCTTATTCTCCTTTTAAGGCGCTTTGCTAGCCATTATAGACTGTTGTAGTCTTTGGTGATCTTCTGTTTCCTCTTCTTTTCCTTGATACTTTCATGAGCCAGTTTTTCAAATGCAGTGTTGGTTTCTGCAAAATTATCGGACAACTTCTTATATCTTTCCTTTATTACCCTCTCTAATACCTCCTGCTGAGCTATCACTTCTTTGAGATGCTTAATCTTCTGTGTGAGTAAAGGTCTCATAATTCTGTGCAAACTCAATTGAATGTTCAGGACTCTTGATGACAGGGCTCTCATCTTCTTGCTCTGGTTCTGAGTCTGTGTAGGGCAGGTTTAAGATGTTTGTTCTCTTCTCTGTAGGTTTATCTGTAGTAGTTTCAAAATTCAATATTTTCTTTAACCTGTGAGATTTCACACCAAAGATTCTATAATGTTTTAGCAAACGCTTCTGCTGTTAATTGATGACATCCATTCTATAACCTTTCAGCAAATTCCATACAACCTGCGTTTGAGAAGTGTTTTTGCACTTCTAGATGCATCTGTAGGAACGATAGACTGTCCAACTCTTTTCTCAGTAAAGAGCCACTGCGTCTCCTCGCCATCTGCAACTCATAACCTGAAACGACTTTGCACACCAATCACTATAAACTTCTATTCGAGCCGAGGTCTCGCACTGGTGAAAGCACTCGGCTCTGTCTTTTAACATTAGAAACTTAGCATACATTTGTGAGTGATGTGTGTTGGGAAAGCGATGAATCGATTTGATGTTGTCAGCCAGGTAGTACAGCTCCTGTAACTACGATAATGGATTCAAATTTTCCATTTCCGACGCCATGATTGTGAAGCATGCATTACTGAACAAGATCCGATTTGTAATCCGATTTGGACGTGCAACTCGATTTTACATGATTATCCACTTTCACCAGTTCATCCTTCTTGATTGCATGACGTGGGTTGATTGTATCATCATTTGATTTTTAAAACGTGGATAAAACGCACGTGATTCCCGCTTTCACCAGCTAATAGCCCGTGAGAAGCGCTCCTCGGTTGTTGGAAATCCCCGCTTTCACCAGTGCACAACCTGTGAGAAATGCTCCTTAGCTGTTGAAACTCACCACTTTCACCAGCGAACTATCACTTTTAAAACACACGTTAGCTGTTGAAAGCGTTTTATGAAATTTTTAAAGAGAAGACTTTTATGGGTCGTCTTACTTCTAAGACAAAAATCAAAACCTAAGCTTTACTGCTAGAAAAACTCAGAACCAAACTTGAGAATGCTACCAATAGCTATGCTATCAACCACAAAATGCAACCATAGTGACAGGTTCATTTTGGGAGCTAACATTTGGCTCCAACTGGGATGGGCATCTCTCTGTGAGGTGACCAAGAACCTAGCTAGACTCAGTAGCCTTTATTACAAAATTAAAAAAAAAATCTAGAAAATAGTTTTGTTGGTACCATTGGGCATGGAGTTATTCAAGTGACAGAAACAAAGAAAACAGAATTGAAAAAGAATATGTACAAGTAGAACAGGGCTTTTAAGAAAAGCCTTAAGAAAAATAGGTCTTCAAAAAGCGCCCGTTGAAAGGGCCACCTGTTACTTCCTCGCCTGAAATATTTTGGAGAACAAAGGTATTTTTCTACTGCACCACTGTTATGACAAAATGACCTGTCCAGAGAGCCTCAAATTTTCCATGTTTCCCTTTCTCTTGCCTTGCTACATCCCACTTTAAGACTAAATCCCTTGTTTTGAAGACATTTGATTTGACTTTCTTGTTGAAAGTCTCTTTGATTCTTTCTTGATGCAATTCTGTTTTTTCCAAGAGCTGCTCTCTATCTTGCTGTAGCTCTACCAAATTATGAATTCTCCGGGTCAAATCAATTGGTTCAGAATCAGTTTCTTGTAAAAAATTTGCAACCGACAGTGCAAGTTGAACAGGAAATATGGCTTCAGTACCATATACCAACTTGAAAGGAGATGTACCAATTGATTTCTTACATGTAACCCTGTCAGCCCACAAAGCAAACTTCAGCTTGGAATCCCAACCTCTGGCATTTTGTTCAAGCAGCTTCTTTATAATTCTGACTAAACTCTTGTTGGATGATTCATCTAAGCCATTCCCTTGTGGATAGTAAGCTGTGGAATGTACCAGCTGAATTCCCATCTCTTCACACAATTTCACCAAGTGTTTATCTTTGAATGCAGCAGTGTTATCAGTGACTATTCTCTTAGGGTAGCCAAATCTGGCAAATATGTTTTCTTGCAGAAAATTTATGATAATAGTATGATTGGTGTTCCGGGTGGGAATAGCCTCAATCCACTTTGTAAAGTAATCGGTGGCGACAAGGATCCACCAGTGCTGACCACTAGAAGGTGGATGAATTTTACCTATGAAGTCCAGGCCCCATTGCTGAAAAGGCCCTGTGACCACTATAGGATTGAGGGGAAGGGAATTCAGTTTTTGTTTGCCTTCAAATTTTTGACACTTGTCACAAGTCCTCACAAAATCACACACATCTGAAAATAAGGATGGCCAGTAGTAACCAGATCTTAAGATTTTATGTGCAGTGATTTTCCAATAGTGATGTCCCCCGCATTCACTATTATGGAATTCAATCATGACCTTAGCTGCTTCTTCTTGGTTTATGCACCTCAACAATAAACCTATTGGATTTTTCTAGAACAATAAGTTGCCATTGATGCAGAAATTTATAGCTTTTAGCTTTAAAGCCCTTCCTTGTGTTCTTGTCAAATCTGATGGGACTAATAAAGTTTGCAAAAAATAAATAATGTTACTGTACCATTTACAATCAGCTAGATGAGATGATACCTACATTTCTTCACCTTCCTTATCCTCTGAAGACTTAACATTATCTGCATTAATACTTACCAAATTTATTTCGAGCAGCCTGCAATTTTCTTCTGCCGGAAGTTTGGCAAGGCCCTGACCCTTCACAAGTTTTGTTGGTTTAATTTCAACATCAAATTCAATCAACTTTGCTATCCACTTACTCCTTTTTCCATCTATGTCTGGNATCAACACATCTTTGAATGAACTAGAGGGAATGAAAGCTATTGCCTTTGCCTGAAGGATGTAAACTCTGAAGGCTTTCAATGACTTGATAAGTGCATATGCTTGTTTCTCCAGCAATTCATACTTTACCTCTGCGTCCCTCAAGACCTTACTGCAGAAGGAAACCGACTGCTCCTGATCATCAGCATTTTTCTGCAAGAGTACTGCTGCGATTGTATCACTTGAAGCAAATGAAAAAATGTAAAATACCTTGGAGAAATCGGGGCTGATCAAAACAAGGGCTATTGTGATGGCTTCCTTGATGGCATTGAATGAGTGTCTGGCTTCTTCAGTCCATTTTACCTCGGAGTCTTTTCTCAACATAGAAGTAATATGCTTTGTGAGTTCTGCAAAGTTTACTATAAACCTTCTGATAAAGTTTATAGTCCCAAGGAAAGATTGAATGTCCTTCTTTGATCTAGGAAGAGACAGATTTTTAATTGCTTCTACCCTCTTTGGGTCAATTTTTACCCCATCAGCTGAAACAATATGCCCAAGTAATTTCCCTTCCTTAAGTGAAAAATTTGATTTTTTTGGATTAAGAGAAATGCCATACCTCCGACATTTTATAAATGTCCTTTTTAGGTGCTACAAATGAAGTTCATGGCTGCTTGAGAAAACAGTGATATCATCGAGATATATCAGGACAAATTTATCTTTCTCTCCAACGAAAGCAATGTCCATTGCCCTCTGAAATGTCGCTCTTGCATTCATCAATCCAAATGGCATATTCTAGTACATAAATGTACCCCATGGAGTGGTAAAAGTAGTCTTTTCTTTATCGTTTGGATGGACAGCAATCTGGTTGTATCCGGAAAACCCATCAATAAAAGACATCACCTTTGATCCCGACACCTTCTACAGAATATGCTCCATTTTGGGTAGAGGGTAGTTGTCCTTCCTAGAGCACTTATTTAAATTTCTAAAGTCGATGCAGAGTCTGATCTCCCCATTCTTCTTCCTGACCGGTATGAGATTCGCAATCCATTCTGAATATCTGAGGGGAATGATGATGCGGGCATCCAATAGTTTTTTAATTTCCCTTTCCATTGTAGGCAGCAACAAAGGATTGAAGGATTAAGATTCTTCCTGAATGGTTTGGTGTCTTTATTCAAGGGAATCTTATGCTGAATTACCTCTGTGTCAAAAGTCTTCAAGTCATCATATTGCCAAGTGAAATTGTTAGCAAACTCCTTTAGCAATTCACCATAATCAGCCCTTTGTTTTTCAGTCAAATGTGAGGCTAAGTTGACATACTTGGGATCTTGTTCGCTAGCTACATTGTACTGAAAAACTTCTGAATATTTTTCTCCACTCTCCAATTTGACAACCACATCATTGTTATCGAACAACCTTTCCAACGGGACCAAACCTTTAGGAATTCTGTTGGTGGACAGCTGGACTATTTCATGTGCTACGATTTTTCTTCTGAATTCTGGCTTCTCAATTTCATTGTCATGTTCATTCTCCTGATCGATCTGCAGATCTGCAAACTCATCTATCACTGCAAGAAATCTAGTGAGTTCAGCATCTTCTTCAAAAACCTTCCAAAATTTCACATTATCAGGGAGAGAGGGCCTATATTTAACTTGAATTTCGTAAGTTAATTTATGAGGCAGAGAGGGTATGAATGCACAAGCAGACACAACTAATGAATTAGCCAATTCATTCATTTCTCTAGGTACATATGAAATTTTAAAATATGCAAAATCGTGAATTGCCTTCAACACTTCATCTCTGTATGCCTTCAGCCTGACATGCTTTGCTTGAAAGGACTTATTCACCTGCTGAATAATCAAATATGCATCTCCAAACACCTGCAATATTTTAATCTTCCTCTCTTTGGTTGCATTCAGCCCAAAAAGTAGTGCCTCATACTCAGCAATATTATTAGTCACTTTAAAATCTAGTTTAAAGGACAAATGAGAAGTTTTCTTAGAAGGGGAAATCGATACCACTCCTACTCCTGCTGAATCTTTAGTGCAAGCACCATCAAAGAACATGGTCCAAAGATCATCTTCTATTTTTTCTGTGGGCTGAGCTGTGGTCTGAACTATGGGCTTTTTGAGCAGCAATGTATCAGGTAATGAATCATCAATTTGCAAAATACAAGATCCCATACCTGTGTCGACCGAATAGATAGGATGATTGGATGTATTTTTCTCGTCACTAATTACATATGCCAACTGAGATTCCCTATATAGCCTTCTATTCACCCCTCCAAAAATAGGGATAGTAGCGTAGGAGAGATCCATTTGAAGAGTGCCACCTAGCCTCTCCATCCACGATATTGATAGTAGACATCCAAATTTAGGGGGTATGTCAGCCACTACTATATCCATCACCATAGTCTTCATGGATTCTTGGGTTAAGGTTACAACCAAATCCTTAATCATCCCAAGACATTTGACTTTTCAAGAGTCAAAAGAGAAAAGGTCATGATAAGACTTGGTGATCTCCAGCCCAAGCTCATCCATGACCGCCTTTGGCATCAAATTGTGCGAAGCACCGGAGTCCAACAAACAGTTATGAAGTGTTTTCTCATGAATATTTAGAGAGATGTAAAAGGGAGGACAACTTTCATCTCTGTCTTCTTTCATTTGGCCCAGAGTAATGGTTGGATTTTTATCATATATGTTGAGGATATCAGCAGAAAGGGATACAGATTGGGGATCNGGATTATCATCATATATGTTGAGGATATCAACAGAAAGGGATACAGATTGGGGATCTAGGATCTAGAGTTTTGAGGATATCCCTTTTGAACATTTCATTTTTCATCAGCTCAACTAGAGGAATAGGAATTTTAATTTTTTGTATTTCAGCCTCAAAATTGAAAGAATATGGAACTTTATCAGAAGCTTTATCAGAAACCTTTACCTGATTTGAAGGGGCTCCCTAATTTCTTTGTTTTTCAACAGGAGGCTAAATTTCTAGAGTTTGATGCTTGAAAGGAGCAACAGTCTTCTTGGGAGGAGCTGATGCTTTCACCTTTGAAGGATTTGCTTGCTGATTTTCTGATGTCTGATCTTTTTGCTTAATAGGGGATGTGCTCTTTTCAGGAGAGGATGGTGCATCTTGTTGAGAAGTATTAGATTTAGATCGGAGGTTATATCTATTCTTATCTTCTGTTGTGAAAATTCCATCATCAATAAGATTATCTTCTGTCTATTCAGTCATCAATGATTCCTCATAATCGTTTTGTGTTAGATAAGATTTCCCTGTCTCTTCTCCAACACAATGAATTTTACCTTCTCCACCTTCTTTATCTTCACCATCGTCTTCGTCCATCACAACATTTTGAAGAGGGACCTTTATCCTCTGATCTTCAGTAGGATTCTTTTCTCTTTACAAGATCTGAGTTGGCTAATTATTTCTTCTGAAGTTGTTGGGATTTTGATTTGGAGTCCTGCCTGCAGAATCATAAGTGCCTCTTCCCTTCACAGGCTGTTTATTTTTTATCTTGAGATTAGATATCTCAGAGGTTAGAGACTCTAGCATCTTAGCCATTTTATCAAGTTTTGGATCAACACTTGATGAAGATGAAGCCTCATTCTTTGGTCTTCTCCTATCAGAATCTCATTTCCACTTCTGGGAGGCTAGAATATTTGATTCCACCTCAAGGGCAGCATCTTGCATGAGAGATAATGTTGGTGACCTCCTTTCTCTCAACAGTAAATAGAAATCTGAGTCAAAAACATCAGAATATGTGATCTTGGCAGAAGCATCTGACGGTTTTATCTCAGCTGGTATTTTTCCATACATTCGGTTAAATCTCTTAGTGAAATCAGAGACTGACTCACTACTTTGTTTCCTCAGGTTTCCGAATTCTGTGATGTAGTAGACAAAATCTCTTCTGTCACCCCAATGTTTCAGAAATATCTCATCCAATTGCTTGATTCCAGCAATGGAACCAGCAGGGAGTTCTTTGAACCATTTTCTAGCATGGCCATCTAGGCTTTGGACAAAGACTCGTGTCCAAACATCTTCTTCTTCAATATTAAGGTTTTCAGCATAACTGTAAAAAGCCTCAATATGTTCTTCAACAGACACATCGCCTTCGCCTGTGAATTTGGGCATATACTTCTGATAGTCTCCCGTTGGCATGGATGATACTGGGTTTAGCAATATGAGTGGTGCATACCTAGCAGCTAGGATTTGTTGCATCTTAGTCAAAGGAGGTGGTGCAGCCATGGCTATCAAGGGTGAGAAAAAAGATGGTTTCTTTTTCAAGTCTTCGACACTGGAGGAATGTGAAAGAGGTGAATCTTCTAATGGGAAAGAGGTCTGATAAGAGGCTCTGTAAAAATTTGCAAGCTGTCCAGCCAAATTTTCTTCACCTTTAGCAGATAGCTCTTGGAGGAGATGTTCAACAACAAGGAGGCTAGTATAAATGTTCAAATGATCTTCTTGTTGCTGATAATGAAAAGACTCAAGGGAAGAAGAACCGTGGCTTCTTTCTAAAGTCTTGGGTGTTTTTTCAATCAAATTTAAATCTATCAATTTATCATCATTAGGATTTTTCTGTTGATCAAAAAGAATTTGTTCTTCTACAGAATTTACAGCTGTTTTTTCGTCAATGCTCTCTGAAAAGAACTCAAATTTTTCTGTAGTAGATTTTCCAGAACTGAAAAAGAGGATTACCTTTTGTATTTGATTTTGAAGTTTGACCTTGAATTGTCTTTCCTTTTCTGAGAATTAGTTCTGGTTTGGACACTGGTGTGACAGGTGATTCTTGAGGATTCGCCCTAGTACTGATCCTCTTAGGAACTAGGATGAACTTGTGGAGTCGCCAGATAGATAATTACAACCAAATAAAAATGTATAATCTTTGTCTATCATCAAATATTAGCTCTGTGTCGTCTCCCAGGAAAGAAGAGCTTGAATTTCGTCTCCCCGGCAACGGTGCCAATTTGTTATCACTCCAAGAAACTCCTTAGGGTTGTAGGCTAAAGATGCTTGGTAACTTAGAAATAATGTGTATATATGCTTGGGACAATGGGGTCTTTAATGATCAATGTAATAAACAACTCATCACACATATAAAGAAGCAGTGCTTTCAGGAAACAATAATCAGATCAAGTAATTGAAAGGAGGGGATGAAGAACACTATTCTTGATTGCCAAATACAAATAAATGTAGGGCTTAATGCAAGAAAAAGAGGGATCCTTTACTTCAAGTCTATGAGCTCAATAAAGAGATAACAGTCTTCATGAACTAAAATAAACTAAAACAAAGCACAGAAAGGAAAAGACGGATATTTCTAATATTGAAAATGAAAGGAAACTGAACTTTATTTTTGCAAATAAGAGTCTATACAGTAACACAAAATATCTCCCAGAACCCTTGTCTCTTAGAAAAGATAGGCATTTATAGCCTTTTACAATCAGTTTTATAAATCCTAAAAACTTGGATCTATATCTAAAAATAGCAATTCAAATCTAACTAAACAACTTGATAATAAAGACTTAATAACTAAACTAGCATTCAAACTGTCTTCAATCTCAAAAATTGACATATGTATTCTTCAGCTCCTGGAATCTGTGATGTTTATGAAACATGGAAAAGGCACCTGTCTCGACAGTTGGATTTCTTCAATGTTCATAGTCGATACTTGAGGAAATTTGTTTAGCATGTGGTTCCCAAAATTCCCTCGAATCTCTGATGCAGAGTCCTTTGCAAGCAAGTTGTTATCCCCTTGATACTCTGGAACTTCTTTATAACCTGTGAAAAATGATCTGCTCCGTCCTTAGCTTCCAAAAATGCTTTTTCTGCTTTCACCAGCTAACTCACCTTATGATTCGCTAGTTAGCTAGTGAAAGCGCTGCCTTTCACCAGCTAACTGGTTGTAAAATTACGTTGTGCGCTGGTGAAAGCTCTGCCTTAGTCCAAAATGAAATTTCACCTCCAAAACTACGGTTTCAACAAAAACTCAATGTGTCTCTGCTTTATCCCCTTGCATGTTCACAACAACTTGAGAAAGCACTTGCAAATATGGGTGTGATTTTGCTTTTGTTTCAATTTTCTGATTCTCCTTTTAAGGTGCTTTGCTAGCCATCATAGACTGTTGTAGTCTTTGGTGATATTTTGTTTCCTCTTCTTTTCCTTGACACTTTCACGAGCCAGCTTTTCAAATGTAGCGTTGGTTTCTGCAAAATTATCGGACAGCTTCTTATATCTGTCCTTTATTACCCTCTCTAATACCTCCTGCTGAGCTATCACTTCTTTGAGATGCTTAATATTTTGTGTTTTCTTCGACTTAGTGATCTTTGATGTTTCCCCTTCCTCGGTGTGAGTAAAGGTCTCATAATTCTGTGCAAACTTAATTGAATGTTCAAGACTCTTGATGACAGGGCTCTCATCTTCTTGCTCTAGTTCTGAGTCTATGTAGGGTAGGTTTAAGATGTTTGTTCTCTTCTCTGTAGACTTCTCTGTAGTAGTTTCAAAATTCAATCTTTTCTTTGACCTGTGAGATTTCACACCAGAGATTCTATCCTCTTTAGGTCCTGGAAGGGTCCTCCTCTTCCTCGAACTTCTTTGAGGAGTCAACTACTTCTTACCATCTTTCCCCTGTTCGTTCACGGGCTGAGTTTGAGTTTCAAAGCCCTCCCAAAACATAAAATGTTGCCAGGTCCTTCCCTTCATTCTTAACTCCTACAGAATGATCAATTTAATAAGGCCAAAGTGGCACAGAGTGTTCTTCATGCTTAGGGGTTCAGCTCTAATCTTTTTACAGACCTTAGTTAAGCTCTTTATGCAAGAAGAAAGGCAGGTTTAGGAGAGTTTTACCTTTGAAATGGTCTAAGAGCTTGAAGTGATACAACATCAATTTGTCATACCTGCCTTCTGAAGTTATGTAGAGTTGGATGCCCTTAAACAAATCCTGCCACTCATCCTCTAAATGGGAAACTTGCATGCTCTTCTTCCATGCACTATGTCTAAATTCCTCCTTCAAATATGTTCTGAAATTCAAGTTTTTGGTGGCAGTCGTTTTGAACCAACTCTGGCCCGACCTTGGTAAGCTGGTTGCTGCAGTGATGGCAGCTTCATCGACAATGATCTCCAAGGACCCAACACAAGCCTTATTCCCGTCAAACATTTTAGCAAACACTTCTGCTGTTAATTGATGACAGCCATTCTGTAACCTTTCAACAAATTCCATACAACCTGCGCTTGAGAAGTGTTTCTGCACTTCTGGATGCGTCTGTAGGAAGGATAGGCTGTCCAACTCTTTTCTCAGTAAATACCCACTGCATCTCCTTGCCATCTGCAACTCAAAACCTGAAATGACTCTGTGCACCAATCACTATAAACTGTTGTTCGGGCTGAGGTCTCGCGCTGGTGAAAGCACTCGGCTCTGTCTTTCAACATTAGAAACTTAGAATACATTTGTGAGTGATGCATGTTGGGGAAGCGATGAACCGATTTGATGTTGTCAGCCAGGTAGTACATCTCCTGTACCTGCGATAATGGATTCAAATTTTTCATTTTCGATGCCATGATTGTGAAGCATGCATTGCTTAACAAGATCCGATTTGTAATACGATTTGGACGTGCAACTCGAGTTTCCATGATTATCCACTTTCACCAGCGCATCCTTCTTGATTGCATGACGTGGGTTGATCGTATCATCATTTGATTTTTAAAACGTGGGTAAAACGCATGTGATTCCCACTTTCACCAGCTAATAGCCCGTGAGAAGCGCTCCTCGGCTGTTGAAAATCCCCGCTTTCACCAGCGCACAACCCGTGAGAAATGATCCTTAGTTGTTGAAACTCACCACTTTCACCAGCTAACTATCACTTTTAAAACACACGTTAGCTGTTGAAAGCGTTTTATGAAAATTTTAAAGAGAAGACTTTTATGGGTCGTCTTATTTCTAAGACAAAAATCAAAACCTAAGCCTTACTACTAGAAAAACTCAAAACCAAACTTGAGAACGCTACCAATAGCTATGCTATCAACCACAAAATGCGACCATAGTGACGGGTTCATTTTGGAAGCTAACAGATTCATATCCCTAGCTCGGAGGTGACCATTTGTTCATATTTGGAACAACAATGTCTATGGTTGGGTGGAACATTTGACATTTGTAGCTAGTTGGTCAATGTTTATTTGAAAATATAAGTGCTCTCTATGTTTTCTGTGTATTTATTATCTCTAAGATCAGGTATTTACATTATGCATGCTTTTTGTTATTGTTGCACATGGAATCCTTGTCATTTATTTTATAGTTTATCATGCTTCTTGATTATTTCATGTGTCGATAACATGTTTCTTGATTAATAAATATTGGTAACAAAAATTCAAATTTTCCCAAGAAGGAAAATTTAGAGGTACCTGACCAGTGGGTACATGAAATTTTGATAATGAGAGTTATTCTACCATGATGTGAACCAAAATGGTGGTCTACGCACATTACATATTGGTATCAGAGTGAGGTTTGTAGTTCTTGGGTCGTATGGGATGATTTACAGATTCAAGCTTTTGTGATTTTTGTGTAGAGGTCGAGCTTTGAGTAATGTGGAGGGTTCGATCATGAAATAAATTATCCATTAGTAGAATTGTGATTTTGATATTGGCTTAGAGAAGGTTAATTGCATAATTCCTTGGAAAACCTAGATAAAAATTTGAAACAAGGTATTCTTGAAAATTTCAAATATTTATGAAATTTGCAAAAAATTGGGTATTTTTCCATACGTGACGTCAATAGTGATGTGGCAGAGGTGGCATGGAATTCCATGGTGGGAGGTCCATAGTGGAAGCAGGTGGCATTGTGGCAGGTCCTTAGTGGCAGTGAGTGGCACAGTGGTAGGTGATGTGGGAGTTATGTGTAGAGGGTGGTTTGATCGATACCATAAACTAGGGATGATTTTAAGGATGGGAATTTATTTTAAAATGTAGAAACCTTCATGAATCTTACTAATCCTTCATATGCCAACTATAAAATGTTTGGCAATATTTTTGTAAAAAATTCAAATTTCTAAGGATTTTATATAGTTGGTGTCAATTTTTGGCGATTTTTAAGGTAAAATAATTTTATTCTATAGAATTTGGGCGAATCATTTTTAGAATAGAGAATAATTTTTTGGAAAAACCATGGAAAATTATCCCATGAGCGAAATGTAGCCCCTAAAATAATCCCTTCCATAAACCACCATTGCATTGGGGTGAAGTGGTTTTGGCTACCATATTTTAGCTATGTGACACCACTTAGAACATGCCACATAGCATGTGAAAGAAATTGTCATGACCCAAGGGGTTTTTTAAACTTCAGGAACTTTCAAGATGTGACATGGACTCTTTTCCTTTGATCTTGCCAAATATCAACCGTCGGATTTGGAGAATGTGCAAGTTTGCATGCACTAAGGAAATAGGTGTGGAATGGGACCCTCCCATCCGCCCATCCTATGTATGGGCCCTAGGTGGACATTGGCAGTGAAGAGGGGAATCGTAGGTGACATGTTCCACTCTAGTGGTGCCATGTGGCATCCGGTATGTAATGTCCCCACTTTGGGACATTATCACAGTGCAGAGATTTATGACGACCAGAGTAGCCAGATGGATGTTATAGCGAGTACAGGGGTATTTTAGAGGCATTGTGGGGTTCATCTTGCATGGATGATCATATTCCATCATTATGAGCCATTCCGCATAGGTTGGCTTTGGTTTCGTTCCATTCCGATGATTTCCATGACTTTGACTATTTTGAGCTATAAGTGAAATGAAATCACTAAAGAGGTCATTTTGGGCACATTACTTGGAGAAACCTCTCAGTGTAATATCTCATTGGAATCGGGAGGAGAAACACTACAGGATGGGATGGCTAGAAGTGACTTTCAGTGACCAGGGAAGCCACAAGGAGAGATAAGGAGCTTTTCAAAGGTAAAAAGGTTAATTAATTAATTAAAGTGATTTAATTAATTAAGTAAAAAGGTTAATTATCTGCTCAAAGTGATTTTAAATTAACACTAAATATTAATAAAAATGGAAAGTCACCTTTGAGGGGACAAGGTGAGAAAAAAAGCATAAAAGGAAGGCAAGGGCGTCTTCTTATTCATTCATGTATGTTTATCAGCTTGATATCTGGCTTTAGCCAGAGCCCATCTCTTGGGGTTTTGAGGGTTTTGACTTAACAAACCCTAGAGAGACGCATTCACAGGAAGATTCCACCTAGCTTGTCCCAAGCTCTGGCCTCTGAGATGAATTACTCTCCCACACCATTCTAGTCGATCTACATCAGTGCAGGAGGTTCAACACAGCTGCATTACTGTGAAGAGGAGGAGGGCGACCCATTGGGGGTTTCCAAAGAAGGGGGCTTTCACCATCCCTTGAGAGATTCGCTGTAGGAGATTGGTAGGGCTTTTGGACATTCTAACACTTGGGTTTTTCTTGTAGATCCTTGATCATATGTTCTAGTGCATTTTGAGAGGTTTATTCTTGCTATATTATTATCTGGAGCCTTGGTACGTTTTTTGAGAGAAGGAGGGCACAACTTTGATTTAGGTCTTTTCAGTTTGGAGTGGTTATACCTCAGATCTGACCCCGAGACTTCACCTAGTGACTCCAAGGTCCCGGACTATATTTTGGAGAGTTTCAGAAAGATTTGGAGGGGCCTCCTTGAAGGTGGCCAAATTATCTAGGGCTTCAATCATTCAGTGGGGCGCACCATTAAGTGGAGAATTCAGATCTACGTGAGATTGAGAGGGATCTCGGAGATTTGGGCACCTGGTTGTTCTTACCATCACTTGATCTATCAGTTGGTATATTTATGAGAGTGTTTGGACACTTTTTGTAGTAGGGTAGAATTATTGAGGGATTCAGGATTCTAGCATGATGTGGCACTTTCCATCTTGGGGGTTTAGCATTCTTACTGCCCAGATCTATTGTATTCAGTGTTCATTGTATATCCAGCTTTTGGATGCTTATTTTGTATTGTCGTGAGATTTTTGTAGCAGCTCATATTTATTATTCATTGTCTATCTTCTTGGTCATCTGCTGAGCATTCCAGATCAACATCTTCTGAATAAAGGTGTTTCTCTATTTTGCTATAACAAAGAAGAATTGAGATGTTTGGCTTGTCTATTCATTGCATATGGTTGAAGTATGTTCCATGGTTATCTCTCTTTCTAATATTTTGTTGCATACCCACATATAAACACAACTAAACAAATAGATCAACAAACCGTTAACCAAATACCACAAACTTAAAAAGTTTTAAAAAGTATAATTAAAACTAAGTGGGATGATTCTTGCATAATGGCTTAGGATCACACAATGGTACGTGTGGGGGTCCTCAGACAATAATATTTTATTATTTACACATTGAAAGGTGAGAGAGAGAGAGGTGGTAACAAGAAGATGATGGAGCATGCCAAGTTGTTGGAGAGAGGTGACATGGAATCCTATTAGGGTTCCATGTGGACATGAGGTTCCACATCAACATCCATGTTAAGTGTATTGCCACACGTAGGCAAAACTGCTACACAATTTAAAAAGAAAACAAACTCGAGACATTTCTTATTTTGGCCATAAATGGAGCATATTAAGTCAGATTGAGATGAAACTTCTGAGTTTTTTCCACAATAACAATGGATACGATAGTGGTATAGAGGGTCACATTCCATTTTGGATTGGATTGGATAGAAATTGAAAAACAATGGTTTTTGAAGCTCTCGATCTAGATCTTTGGCAAAGATTTAGATTAAGTTGAAACTCTTGGACAAAGTCCAGAAAGTAGACATGGAAATAACCCATGAAGAAACAAGAAACACTAATGGGTTTGGAGTGGGGATGTTGAAATAGGCCAAATCCACTATTCCAAACCACTTTTTGGGAATTTTTGGGATTTTCATAGGAGGAAAAGTGACCCAAGATCTTAAAACCGGAAAAATTTATATAAAAGACATTTTGCATACTCATAAATAGAGACAACTTTGGTTTACTAAAAGTTTTCTAGAAGTGCACAGACATTGAGAGATAGCCAATTTTGGCAAAAATTCCAACTCGAAAAAATTGTAAAAAGGGACAAAGTTGTTGATTCTAGATTGTTGTAGAGTCTTACTAAAGTGACATATGAAGAATATGAGGGTTGTCATGTGTTCACAATTATGATTTTTATCAGTGATCATATGAAATTTTTTCTTGGTTCTTGATATATTTTCTTCTACAATTGACGTAGGTTGGCCTTCAAGAAATTGCACCTCAAAGAAGAAAGTGCACAAATGGGTGAAATGGATTCTTTACAGAAATATAATCCTTCAACTCAACATCACATTTTACAATAAGAATAATCATTGGAAATATAATGTAGAGGAGAATAAATTGAAAATATTAGAATTTGGAGGATTATGATATTATTCTTCATGATTTGAGTAGAAAAAGGACCTATAGCATTAATTGACAAAATTTTGTAATATGCATACTTCTAACAAAAAATGGTTGTATGCACATTTTGCAGAAATAGAGATATAATGAGAATAATCCAAGCCTAGGAAGTGGATACCAAATTCATGGAGGATGCACAAAGAGACTACAATCATGAGATATAAGCCAAAGGTCAAAATATCAGCATGGGTAGTGATGAGACAAAATATAATAGACATAAGAGTAGAGTGGAACCAACAAAGTTGGTAGAGACTATGAGAATTATCAGAATGGATGTGAGGAGTTATAGAGATAACAATGAGAAGATGATGAGAGCGAAAAATCAAATAAATTCTCAAATAACGCAAATCTTAAATCAATTGCAGAGACACGCAAGGAATGGATCACATTCAAGACATGAGGAAGAAGGTAGAAATCATGAAAGAAGAGATAGATATAGAATACCTAGTCACTCAAGAAGTGTTAGTAGAACTCATATACATCACTCAACTAGGAAGTATTATGGATATGAATATTCAAAGAGTAGTTGAGAGAAGGCTCCTATTGGGCACCATAGAAGAAGACATGAATTGGACAATTTTTAGGGAGAGCTAAGGAAGCTTAAGTCTCCATTTTTTGATGGTGAAAGAGAAAGGAAGATGATGGTGAAGCTTTGGTTTTTGAACAAAGAAGCATTTAATGTACAACTACTCATCTAACCTAAAAGATAGGAATTCCACATACCACTTACATGGAAAATATTCTATGTGGTGGGACTAGCTGAAGAAGTTTGAACACATTAATGAGAGTAGGATCACTTCTGGAAGTTCAAGAAATATTCTCGTAAGGAGTATCTTTTAGGGTACTATTATGAAAAGAAAATTCAAGAGTTGTTTGATCCGGGTTGGGGGAGCATGACCATGGGAGAAGGAAAATAAGTTCTGGATTGTTGGCTTATCCGGCTTATCAAGGATGAAAAGAGATGAATATACATAAGCTCGAGTGGATTTCCATATTTCTACAAAGATAAAATTCAGTATGATGAACCCAAGAACTCTTAACAGAGACCATTAAAAAGGTCAAGTACTTATATGGGTAAGGCAAGGGAAGAGAAAATTTTTAGAAGTCTTGGAAGGAAAGAATAAGGAGAAATATGACCAAAGAATGAAGGGATTCAAGCCTCCTTTCAAAATAAGAAGTCCTAAAACAAATCAACAAGATCATTCTGCTAAAGATGAATCCAAGAGAAAAGACTCCTTGGAAAAAAGGGGAAGACCAATTAACCAACAAGCTGAGATGCAAAGAAGTTCACTTGTACAAGGATTTCCCTAACAAAAGAGATAAATGAAGACCATGCACAACATACAAGAGGCTACTATAGTATAATACATTGGAAGAAATATTCCAAGAATATATGCAACCTTGAAGATTGACAAGCAAAACATCAATTCCATATGAATCTACCAAGTAGAATCCACCAACAAAGTTATTGAGTCCACTACCAAAAACAAAGACAACTACACCATAAGGATTCAATGACATTATTAGAAGCCCTATGGGCTTATAGAATCACCTGGAGGAATACAACAGGACATACACCCTATGAGTTAGTGTATGGGAAGCAGGTGCTTCTTCCCATAGAATTCTAGATCAAAACCTTCAGGACTGCAGTACAAGTTGGCATGAACTTGGATGAAGCCCAGCAACAAAGACTCTTGTAGCTTAATGAGTTGGATGAAATCAGGCAGGAAGCACTTCAAAGAACCACTCTCATTCAAGGGTAGAGAACAAAATGGCATGGCAAGTATCTCAAAAAGAAAAAATTTCAACAAGGAGATTGGGCCCTGTTGTATGACAGTAGATTCAAGAACTTCAAAGGTAAGTTAACTACTGGTTGGATGGGACCTTATGAAATTGACACTATCTATGATAATGGTTCAATCAGGATAAAGACAATTGATGAACATCAGACACCACTACTTGTGAATGGTCACCGATTGCGAGTTTATAACAAACCCCTGTCAAAAGAGGAACTCATGACTCGTATACTACATAATTCAGTTATGCAGGTGATCAGTAAGGAAGGAGACCCTCCTACTGATCTACATTGATTGATTGGTTTATTTGAAACTTTTGTACATAGGTGTGGATCGAGTTTTGTTAATAATCTGAAGGTAACAAGAGATTCTTACCTCCTTTTGTTTTACTTTCGCAATTTTTTTTTTGTAAGTAAATTTCTATAATTTATTTGATCCTTCACAAACTTGCTAAACATCAGTTTGTAGGCATCAAAAATATCATGTGCTGGTCCGGTACTAGAATTTTGTCCTTATACGGTACTATCAGGACACATTACCTAATTGACAAAGCATGCTATGCATATTTCAAAATCTTATGTCAATTAATCTGAAGTATGAAGCCATGCACCAACCACTTAAGCTGGAACCAAGAAGATGAATGCAGCATCAAATGGCAGCCCTTGTGAAGCAACAATTTCTTTTGGTTTTGTTGACAACTAAAGGGAAGTATCTTTAATTTCTTTTGGTTCTGTTGCTAGCTGAAAGGAAGTATTTTAATTTCTTTTGGTTCTGTTGCTTGAAAAAAAAGGGACACAATCTTTACCTATGATTGTTCAAAGAACCATAATATGCTTCAAAGACTAGAAGTTTCCTTGATCCAGTATTTCAGCATGATTTAAGGGACAAAATATATTATCCTACAAGTAACTATCTCACCCTAAACAGACTTGAATAGTATTCATTGGATTATCTTACTAAAGAGTAACATATGAGTATATGAACACTCTCTACCATGGGCACACTAGGAAAACTTTTATGGAAGAGGATGTATTAGTACCCTAAGGAAAATTTAGGTCATTCTCTTATGGACAAAATTAGACAAAATTATACATCTGGATCACTCTAAGGAAATAATGTGCATAAAAAGTTTATTTTTCCTTCAGACAAATCTTTAAAAGACATTCAAAGAAGAGCATATACCTTCCAACCCAATACCATCCCAACCTATAAAAAGGTTTTCAGATGAGCCTCCCCTGTCACTGTGAAAATCACTCTTTAATAAAAACCAAAATAGGTGACTATGGACAAGAAGCCTCTGATGGAAAAAGGGTTTAAGAGACTAACCCACAGGGATACTGAACAGGTCTTTTGGCAGCGGGTACCAGTCTGTGGTATGACTAGTCAAATCCATCAGGGTACTGAACAGTGTTGTTGGTAATGGGGCATTCCACCTGGGGAAGGGATCTCTCACTAATTATCACAACTACCCCACCAGAGTACTGAACAGGTTTGCTAGCAGTGGGCTCTGGTTGAGAAATGTCTCATCTATACTTGTCTGATTGAAAAATTCACTTTTGTCATCTAAAAAAAAAAAAAGAAAAGGTCACTATTGGCATTTATGAGATACAAACTCCATATTAATAAGAAACATAATTACTACAAGAAAATGTCCATTTAAGAATTACCCTAAGTCACCTTACCGGTCTGGCAGCTAAATCCTGCATTACCTAAGAAGGAAACTTCTTAGGAGTGGAGTCCTAACTAGGGAGTCTAATCTACTTATACTGTGAAATCTATCTATAACATCTAATGATAGTAAATCTTTGAAGCAAGTTAGGTTGGATCTTTTCTTCTGGAAAACATATAAAAATTTCCCTTTTTTCACTATTGACTGCTACCTTTGTCAATAAGCCATCAAAAGAAAGGAAATTTCAATTTTTAGGCATGAGGTCATATGCTAGGTGATAAATGTACTTCTAGAATTTGATTTGGTTTCTTTTCTCTTATCATCTTTTCTCCATTATGATACAGAATGCTGAATCTTCTTGCATACAGATATGCAACATACTTGGCATGGGGGAAGGTCAAAGAGCTCCTTCATAACTCTTTTTCAGACTCACATCTCACCTTCAGAAACACGCATGATCACCCTACAACCCTGCAGAACCAAATACAAAAGAAGATAAGCACAAAATAAAGAAGTACAAGAAATTCCAGTACCAAGCTTTCAGAAAACTCCAGCCTAAAAGGATGAATTCTAACAATCTACAAGAAGTCGCATATGCTATGGGTATTGATCATACAAAGGTAAAAGCAAAGGTAACATGGTATTTATTTTCCTCTGCTCATAAAACTACAATAGGTATGAATATATATACTAGATATTATGACCTTAGTATTAAAACCATGCACCTATCCCTCATACCCATATGCCTAAACTTAATCAATCCTCTCATAAGTGCTCGAAAATGGTTAAGGGAAA
>SNQJ01S0020432.1:121926-142909 GCA_010110895.2 Picea sitchensis
TGTACAATATCTACTTCAAACTGATATTCAGAAAAGAACAGAAAAGATACAATGGCAAATACAAACATTACACAGAGATTTTTCACCTGGAAACCCAAACCGGGAAAACCATCATATATTATATTCATACATTGTGTTACATTTTTTACAATACAATATACATATAGGAGCCAACGACATCCAAAAACCTAACCCAATGACCTGGATTAGTCCAAAACCCTAATTCCTTAACCGAAAATATAAAACCATCGGCAAAAAACCATGTGCCAAAAAACCACCTAAATATCATGTGGTCCCGAAAATATGTCGTCCCAGTAATATGTCGTCCTGGAAATATGTCTTCCCGAAAATATGTCATCCCAGAAAAAAAAATTGGGGGCACTGCCCCCGAACCCCCGCGTGGGGGGATCCACCCCCCTACGCGCCCAACGCAGATGCTCAAACACTACTACTCATGCAAAGAATATAACACATACCCAACATCACATACATCCTCAACATGTCCTTGATAACTTGATTGACTCTTTCTATCTGCACATCTTACTGTGGATAGTATGCTATGATAAAATTCCATACTTAGTCACTTTTTTATTTCATAGAAACCTACATTACCCTATTCCCGCATTACTCTCTCTCTGCAAGTCTACACTTAGACAATTTTCATTCGTTCCTTTCATTGGGACTCAAATTACATTTTATTCTTTGTGGCATTCCCAAAACACCAGTTTGATTCACATCATGGTGGAATAACTCTCATTATCAAATTGTCATGTCTCCGCTAGTCGAGTACCTCTAAATTCGCCTTCTTAGGAAAATTCGAATTTCTATTACCAATCTTTATTAATCAAGAAAAATGTTACTGACACATGAAATAATAAAAAATCATGATAAAATATAAAATAAATGACCATAATGTCATGCATGACAATAACAAAAATCATGCATAATGTTAATACATCTCAGAGATAATAAACACACAAAAAAATATAAATTACATAGAAAACATAGAGATCACTTATCATTTCAAATAAAAATTCACCAACTAGCTCCAAATGTCGGACATTCCACCCAACCATAGACATTGTTGTTCCAAGTCTCAACAGTATGTCACCTGTGAGCCAGGGCTATGAATCCACAAGGATGGGTCTTAGGATGACTCTAACACACAATCAATTGTCAATCTCTCACAGTTTTCCCAACCACACAAGAATCCTAGTTTACTAGATCTCTTCCCCTTTAGCCTGCACAACCCAAAGAAATGAAACAATTTCTATGTAATGCAGTCCCTTAGGTTGTTCCACTTCTTTCCAAGGCTCTATTTCTATTGGTCAGGAATTTCAATGCTGGAAACTCCAAGTATTCTCAGTTGTGGATAGTTCTCTCTAAACTTCCATTATTATGATGCACATGAGCATCCATTCCCTCCTGGAAAAATAAAAAATTTATTGCAGCCAAGAAGCAATGGCTCCTCTCTCCCCATAATTCATTTTCCATGCCAATACCAAGAGAAAGAATAAATGAGGAACAAAAAATGAGTAACAATGAACAAGGAACCCCCAAACATCCCAAAAGTGGGGCTTATATAATTAGATGAAATAAATAACCACATGGCATTCCCCAAGAAGTTGATGAAACCAGTTTTCCCAACTAATACCAAGATGGGTAAATAAAAATAATAACAAAATACTTATCACCTTTATCCTTATCTCTCATGGAATCATATCCCCCTATCTTTGTCCTTGTTCTTCTTGGAATCAACGATGTATTTTATTAATAATATTATAAGAAATACATTTCTAAGCACTATGGCCTTAAAATATCATCTCACCAACCTAAGTATTATATGTCCAAAATATATTATAAATTATGGAATTCAAAACCAGGGTATGACATTCCCCTCCCCCTTATTTTGGCATTGTCCTTAGTGCATATACAAAACATAAAATCAAAATTTTCAAAATTCTTCAAAACGTTGCGAGTACTCTACTTGCATGGAATATTCATGACTGTAGAAGGTCCACTAAACCTTTACCAATCCTATGGCTTAATTCCAGAGCACTTTGACCTTCATTTCCAATATGCACATTGATTGGACCTGAAAGTATCCTTCTGGCTCTACCTAAATCAAATTCCAATCAATAACATGGCTAGGATCTTGGACACACCTTTTAAGAAAAGAGACATGAAATCCATTATGCACATTCATGGAAGAAAGAAATGCAATAATGTATGAAACTGGCCCTATTCTATCCAATATATCAAATGGACCACATAATCTGGCTGTCAAATTTGTACAACTTTCCAAATTCATCTTGGGCTTCACTTTCAAAGGTACATGCTCTCCCACTTTAAATTCTCTAGATGTCCTATTCTTATCTGCATAAATCTTATGTCTATATTGTGTTTCCTTCAAATTCTGTTTAATTTTAACTATATGATATTCCATATACTTGAGCAATTTTATCCCAAGTACCACTCTATCTATTGGGTTTTCCCAACTCATTGGAGTATTGCATTTTATTCCATGAAAAGCGTCAAATGGGATCATATTCAATGAAGCTTGATACCCATTATTATAGGAAAACTCAAACAAATGAAAGTAATATTCCCACTTAGATGGCTTATCCATCACATACATCCTCAACATGACCTTGTTAACTTGATTGAATCTCTCTATCCAAACATCTGACTGTGGATGGTATGTTATGCTAAAATTTTGATTCATACCAAATACATTAAATAATCCTCTCCAAAAGTTTGAAGTAAAATTTGTATCTCTATCTAAAACAATTTCCTTAGGTATTCCATTCAACCTAGTGTTAGCACTAGAAGTCACCTCTGGATTGTAGCAGAGGTAAGCCTGATACCCATTAGTTTTATATGTCACGATAATGAATTAGGGTGGTCAAACGGGCGCAGACCCAGGATAATATTGTTTAACTCAGAAAACTAGGCCAGACATGCATGAGCAGGTGAGGTCCTGATCTAACTTTAGTCAGGAAGTTGAGTTTAAAATGAGAAAAGGGAAGACTTGGTGAGAAAGATGAACAATACTGCTATGGGAATCAGGAATTCTAGAATCTTGGGGAAGAAATACAAGACGCTAAAAATGTGCCTAAGTGACACAGTTACAATAGCACGGTGATCAAACCTTCATAATAATGTTGCTATAACAACTCGACTGGATGCTCCAATTCCAAGTTACTCAGTGTGAGGAGGAAGCGATAGTACATAAACTTGATTTAAAAATGGTAAAAATACTGTCATGATCAAACATACATCACAACAACACAATCACCCTTGACTAGATCTTCTAATTCTGAGTGTCTTAAAGTAGTGTTTACAGAGAGATGGAGAGAAGATGACTTTCATTAAACAAGAAGTCTCAGATACAATTGCATAACTAGGAAAACCATTGATTCATCAAAACTTTACAATACAGGAGCCTAACTCAACCATTGACCCTTATAAGAACATAAAAATTGAGTATATATACTCAGAGAAACTCACCACTAATAGCAGGAGAGTTGTTGAGCCATTAAATTCCAGGTCAGCATGCGTGGGCTCTTCTTGTCTGATGGGAACATAAGATCGACATGGCTCTTGTAAGGGGACCTGCACATAGGGGTACCATGGGATGACTGCTCCATACCTTCCACACCTTCCATTTATGGATTGAGCTGAAGCTTCAACCACCCGCTCAATATTCATTAACTTATTTCTTCCCTGGAGGGTGGCCGAGATTATAGGCACAAGAGACGACCACGTGCATTCTCTCCAAGGCTCAGAGGTTGGCCTCATTTTCTTCTAGCTCCACCCTCAATGTAATCGAGGGACATGATCCCATGCCTTTATTCAAAAGAATTTCAACATTTCTTATGTTGGGTATTCTCGCATGCTAAATCTCAGGAATCTCGATTCTTGGTATTGTGAAGTCGCCCTGCCCAAACCAATGGTTCGATCTTCTTTCCAAACCGATGGTTAGGATCATTTCCTTAGTTAGCCTTAGTTGTCTGTGGACTGAACAGGCAGTTATCTTTCTCTTGGCCCCACTTTCCATGTGACTGTGGGTTGTGACCCTGCTTAAAAACAAAGGTGCTTCGTGAATTTTGAGTATCGACGATAGGAAGGAGTCAACTCCTCGTCCTTCAAACTCCCATTTGCCAAAATTGTGATGGAGATTAACTTGTGCCAGTGCCTTCATTATATTTCATCAATATGGTCATCAGCTATGACCTAGGGCTAAAACCTTGGGCACTTCTTGGTTTCACGTTTCGGGGTTTCGAGCTATGGGTGCATTTTTTTTACGAGAACCCTGAAACGCCAAATCCCGAAAAAGCCAACTGATCGCCACCTGTCTGCACGATATTGGACAGATCCCTCTAATCTTGAGCTTCGGGAATTATGCATATTGGTACACCTAGTCTTTCGACACATCGGGCTTTGGCCCTTTGGGAGTTTTTGTTACGCGAGTTCTGATGGCTCTGCTCCCTTGCTCTCTCGACTCACGAAATCACGACTCTGCTTGATGCTATTCCTCATGAAAATCTGTGATCGACGTCACCCAATGGCCATCTATCTACTCCATCGATGGATCCTCACCAATGAAAATTGGTCTTTTCCCCCTCGCTTGATTTGATTTGTAATTTGACCATTTCTAGTGTTACAGACTGTGAAAATAGAGACTCGGATGGACTGACCTAGTTTTGGGAAAACAAGGCTCAGTGATGGAGGCAAAGGGGAGAAGTGATTGCCCTTTGGAAGATATAGAGAAATTCAGGGCCGATATCTTTTGGGCATGTTGATAGGGAAAACTGGTCGGTCGACAAAGATGAAGAAAATGAAAGAAAAATACATGCCGGGAGGGAAAAGAAAACCATGATCGAGTCTGCGAAAAGGGGAAAAGACAAGCAAAAATGCAGACTTAGGTAGATAACCACAATCCCCAAGGTCTTGATAGGATTGTGTTATAAAATTAGGATCCATGGGGGATGACATGCTCCCTGTGAGCTTCCAATAACACACAGCTCCATTGCCTTAGTGTTGGGTTGTGGAGTCTTTTATAAAACAAAAACATGAACGGTATTTATAATGGCAGGAAGTCGACTGCGACCTTAAAAAAAAGTCTCTTCAGGAAGTACCAATTTATGGGGCCACCAAAAACTTCATCACCCTCCATATTATGCAACCTATAAGTATTGTTTGAAGATGCTTCATAAATATTTAAGGGACCGATCCAAAGGGCATCAAATTTTCCATTCTTTCCCTTGTGATGCCTAGGTGCATCCCATTTAAGAACTAGATCTCCCAGCTGAAAGTCTTCTTTTCTCGCCCTTCTGTCAAAGTCTTGCTTGATCCTTTGTTGATGGTCATGATTTATGTCCACCACTTTCTCTCTGGTCTTCTGGACCTCCACCAATTGATGAATCCTTCTGATCATATCATCAAGCTCTCCTTGATGATCTTGAAAGAAATTTTCTACAGGTAAATCCAACTAAGAAGGAAAAACAGCTTCGGTCCCATAAAGAAGTTACAAAGGGGAGATTCCTAGGACCTCTTTGTTGTCACTCGATCAACCCACAGAGAAAATTAAGATTTGAATCCTAGGCCTTCTTATTGTCTTCTAACAGTCTTTTAATGAGATTGATCATACTTTTATTAGAGGACTCTTCCAGTCCATTGCCCCGGGGATAATAAGGAGTGGAGTGAACTAATGAAATCCCAAACTACTCACAAAACTTGACCAAAGGCTTAGATTTGAAGGAGGCAACATTATCGGTGATAATTTTGTTTGTACAACCAAACCTTGTTATGATATCCTCCAGGAAGCTAATGATCACTTTGTGTGAAGCACTCCTAGTGTGGATATCTTCTATCCACTTGGTGAAATAATATGTTGCAGCTAAGATCCACCTGTGTTGACCTCTTGATGCAGAATGAATTTCCCCAATAAGTTCTAGGCCCCACTGTTGAAAGGGTCCTAAAGCTACCATAGGCTTTAGTGGTAGAGATTTGAGCTTCTTCTTTCTTGAGAATTTTTTACATTTGATACAGGCTCTGATCTTTCTGCAGACCTCAATGAATAAAGTGGGCTAGTAGTACCCAACCCTGAGGATTTTGTAGGCTGTGTTCTTCCATAAATGGTGTCCCCCACATAGGCTGTCATGAAACTCAAACATGATATTTTGGGCCTCTTGTGGGTCTAGACATCTCAGAAACACTCCTAGAGGGTCTTTCCAATACAAGACCTAGTCAATGATGCAATACCTGATTTCTTTGAGATTTAAAGCTCTTTCCTTGTTTTTTCCCATACCATCAGGGGACCTTAACTCCTGCAGGAAATATATAACATCTTTATACCAGGTGCATTCTGCCAATGGAGGGTTCTCTTGAGGGCTTCCATCAAACAACTCATCCTACTGAATTTCGGAGCAAGTGTTAATGAAGTTAACCCCCAATAATTTACAATTAGATTCATCAAGTAGCTTATATAAAACCTAGCCTTTAATTAGTTTGGTGGGTTTTATTTCAAGATCAAACTTGAGGTTTTTGGCAATCCACTTTCTCCTTATCTCGTCTATGTCAAGATGAATGAGAATGTCCTTCACAGAAGCTGAAGGGATGTATGCAATAATTTTTTAATGCAAAACATAGACTCTAAAATCTTTAAGGGCCTTCACCAATGCATAGGATTACTTCTCCATGATGTCATATTTGGTCTCTGCATCTCTCAATGCTCAACTGAAAAAGGAAATGGGTTTCTCTATCCCTTCAACATTCTTCTGTAATAAAACAACTGCCACAATGTCGAATGAAGCAAATGAGAAAATAAGGAAATCCTTTGAGTAATCAAGACTAGTTAGCATAGGAGCTTCAGTCAAGGATTTATTTATCAGCTCAAAGGAATTTCAAGACTTTACGGTCCATTTAACTTCATTTCCCTTCCTTAACATGGTTGTTATAAGCTTTACCATCTCAACAAAGTTAGAAACAAACCTCCTCAAATTTTTTTTTTTCCTAGGAAAGACTAGACTTCTTTCCTAGATCTTGACAGTGACAAGGTTTGGATTGATTCAATTCTGCTGGGATCAATCCTGACTCCCCTAGTTGATACTATGTGGCCCAACAACTTTCCCTCCTTCATGGAAAACATAGACTTTTTGGGATTCAAGGAGAGACCAAACTTCCTACATTTCAGGAAAACCCTTTTTAAATGCTCACAGTGCTCTTTGTCAGACTTGGAGAAGAATGTGATGTCATCTAGATAGATTACCATGAGCTTTTCCCTTTCTTCAATGAAAGCGATATCCATGGCTCATTGAAATTTTTCTCCTACGTTAATCAGACCTGTTGGTGCAATTATATGCATAATATATTACCAAACATAAATTATCGACTGAGATTCGTAATCATTAGAGTTTATGGACTATATGTGTCGATAACAGATAGGTTCCTATGTTTGTTTAGTATAACTTAGATAATAAAACCATCAATAACAAAATACTTTGTTTTCACACTTCAAAGATAACACTCTTTACACACTTCAAAATTTAGAAAGCAAAACTCATAGACAAGCATATGATTTAAGCTCTTGCTCATTTGATGGACCTGTTCATTGATGGCTCACGAAAGGAAAATATGAACTTTGTTTCTATCTCCTAGAGCAACTAAACTAACAATAATTAACACTTTGTTTTGTAATCCTTAATCTATGTTTTACACACTATGCAAAAATTAAAGAACAAAATTCAAAGAAAAGACTCTAGCTAACATGCACTCCAAAGGCTCTCTTATAGGAAACATGATTGTCCATTTACTAGATCATGAAGGTGAAATATGGATTATGATCTTACTCTTGTAATCACTCACTTCAACATCAACTTGGAAGCTGTCTAGTTCCGCACACTTTTCAAATCAGAAAAGAAAATTCAATGCAACCCAATAATTATGAAAAGTTACTTAATTTCTACACAGGAAACAAAGGTTTTAAATGAAATGCTCCATTTGCTGGCTCATGCAATGCTAAGGATGGACTCTCAAACTGTTCATGTACTACCACACTTTGTAAGATAAAAGCTGAGATTAAAAGGACACAATTCAGAAATAAATGATCACACACAAAAATAACAGTTAATCAATCATGAAGCATTGCACTCCTACTGTACATAAAACTCTTACTTAATAAAATTTATCACACATCTATATTTTATGTCATCAAAGGTATCACTGAAATATAACAGGGATGAATTTTAAATGCTTTGATTAAGTACAGAATTACTATGTTCACACACACACACACACACACACACACACACACACACACAGAGAAATCCAGCATTATAATTACAAACAAAATACAATGAAGCTTACCTTGATTGGGTCGGTGGGCCCTTTCCATACCAATAAGGAATCTTAAGACAGACTTACAGAGAAGAAGACTTGAAAATACACGTGAAATCCATGAATTGCAACTTATATCATTAATTGAGAAGTAGGGGTACAATCAACAATCTTCAAAAATCAAACCTACATGATAACAATTCCTCCTTCTTCAAGAAACGATCTTACAACATAATAATTCCCCTTCTCCCAATACTACTTCCTTCATATTTATACAAGTAAATTCAATGGGGATGGATCAGAAAAAATCCCCAACTTAGAATTCGTTCAAACTGTTTATGCACAAAATCTAGGTTTTTCACCAGATATTACAAATTTGGGATAAAGATACTTCGATATATCTTTGTCCATTGTGAATTTTGAGGAACAATTTATGGGTTTTGTATCTAGATATATTTTCTAAAAATCCAGTGGATGGTTTTGTATGATATGCTTCCATCTGCACAAAAATCAAGGTATAATATGGCAGTTTAGAAATATTTGACAATTTTAGGATGAATTGTTCCCCCTGAGTTGGAGGTCCACACGTGTGAGGTGGGTGAATTATAATGCATGTTTCCACATGAAAACACCTCTCTGGACAAAACCCATGTACCCAAATGTTTATATTTATCATTATCGACCTAGAAATCGAGGTGAAAATCTAGTACCAGAATGTTGGTACCAGAATCCTGTAGATAGGGTTTTAGTATCGAATTAGCACAGTTGTAGTCATGAGTACCGAATTAGCACATGTGATGGTACCAGAATAGCGTAGACCTACTCCTTTGGTACTGGATGAGAACAAAGGCGACTGTCAGTACTGGATGAATGTTACTTAAGATCAAATGATTAGAATCATGAAAAATCAACCATTTTAATCGAATTAACTCAAGAAAATTAACAAAAACATGCCTTAATCATAAGTTACTTCTTATGCACATGAACAAGGTCATCAAGTGTATTTATGGAGGAAACAATCAATTAGACACACATAACATAGGTATAATAGGTTTAGATAGAGGGTAATATAGGGCATTAGAAGTGTCAAAATGGAGACTCCACATTACCCCATGCTTAAGTCATTGGATGTCCTCATGCAACAATGATCTTCAAAATTTCACAATTGATGATACTCTTCACTCAATCAAGCATTCCCTAAAGTTTCATCCTTCTTCAGCTCCTAAGTTCCCATTAAACAATATAAAATTCCTAGCTTATGCTTCACACTTCTTACCCATGTCAAAGTAGTTATGACAGAAAAGTGGAGTCATGAGTAATAGATTAGATCTGTTAATGATTTGGCGTTAAGCCTTATCCAATATGTTTTCGATCAAAATTAGGGGAAAGGGCTGAATGTGACTCTAATATGATTATAGGATAGTGGCCAAGAGTTTTCAAAATGACTTTGACTAATAGGCCTCCCTGGATAGATTACCTTTTAAAGTAAAAGTGATATAGCATAGTTTTAGATCTCATTTGAAGAGAGGAACACATAAAATAATACATCCCAAGATGATTAACTTGTTTCTTATCCAAGTTTTTAGAGATGAAGCTCTTCTTGTTTAGGTAAGGTGAATTACATATATTGAGGGTCCCACTTCTCATGCAAGCCTTTTTATTTTAAAGATAGAGCTCTAAAGTGGATACTTGAAGGTCCTTAAGAACATCATCCGAGAGATATAAAGGTCATCTTGTAGCCTTGATTTGACATTGATTGCTTCAGAATGAGACCCAAGGGTTTATGTTCAGTTTTAAGCATGCCACTTTATGTTTTTCAACTCCCTTTACCTGCCATAGCCCCACTGTCAATAGGCCTATTCAGTACCCCGACAGGTTTACCTTAGTACCATACAAGCATGGCCCCATTTCCAGCAGCCTGTTTAGTACCCGGGTGGGTTTACTTGTACTTCTTGATACTTCATTTTTATTATATTACTCAAAATATTTAGAATGATGTATACTGTTCATTGACAGTTTTAGAGTATAACGAAGGCAGGTGGTACGAGAGTGTTTTAGATTTATTAGGCATATAATTAATTATTTGCAATTATCCCAAGGGTGAAATCATCCACATTCAACTTAAATCTTAGCTATTCAATGTATAATGTAACATCTCAGATAATGACTAAGAGGTCCCTCTAGTTAATCCTATTAGGGTTCTCATGAAAGTTCATTTCGATTTTGCAAGGGCAGTCCACCACATGAGGTTTTCATCAATACCTCCCAAGAAAAACTTGTAAAGATAAATTTGGATAAAAACTTGTTTGAATCAACTAGGTTAGTATTTGACATTATGGTGTTACCACTTTTCAATGGATATTTTAATTAACAATCACTTCTTCAAAATGATGAGGTAATAAGACAAGTCCACCCATTATCATATAGAGCTAAATGTGAAAATATCTTCTTAAAGGATAGAAAGGATGATTAATTTAGGGTTGAGTGTAGAAATGTAGGAGGAAGATGCACATGAGAGTAAAAACAATTCAACACAAGACTGAAATGATCCTTGATAGAAAGAACATGAAGAGATTAGCCCATACCTCTGATTACCTAAAGTGAAAACAATGTTAAGCACATGAAAAAGATCATATCACTTTGGAATCAGTACCAGATAAGTAATGGAGCAGGTTTCTACAGTACCATAATAGAAAAATGAAAATAATTAACAGGGGGAAGAAACAGAGTGACGAGATGTATACAAGGGCTTGCATAAGTTCATGGTAGGGAGCGTGCAATAATTGAGAGTAACCATATGTTTACTGCATAATTAGTCTAATTCCTTTAGTAAACTGAGAAATGTTGAATTTATATGTCCTAGTACTTAAATTGAGCAGGAAAACTTGAAAATATGATTAGAGCTACTAGTACCAGATCACTTGAGTACCGGATGGACGCAGGTTTGCGGTTCAGTACCAAAATAGTGCAGATTTGTGGTTTAGTACTGGAATAGCATAGAGTTGTGGTTCAATACCGGAATAACGCAGACCTCCTCCTTTGGTACTGGATGAGCACACACATGACCATCAGTACCAGATGAGAACATGAATGTTGTTCAGTATTGGATGAACATAAACTTTCTCCTTTGGTACTGGATGAGAACATAGATGACCATTAGTACTGGAATAACACAGAGTTGTGGTTTAGTACCGGAATAGCATAGACCTCCTCCCACAGTACCAGAATAGAATGGTACCAGAATTTTGGAAATGACTATCAAATCCTAGCACTGAACATGTTGACTTGGCCTCGCCGACGGAAGTTGCAAAAGAATATGAAGGTTTCAACAACCACTCCCCCATGCCTAAGGTTTTACATGGCCTCATGCAAACAATGTGAGATGCTAAAAAAAGGTTGCTCAGAGAGTTGTGAATATATGCTAAAAACAAACCAATAGAACTAATTAAAACTGGATTTGTATTCATGGTTAAAAACAAAAAATTTAGGGAAAATGTCAAAATTTAAATTATTAGCTATGAATAAAATAGTTTGGACTTAACATTCAGTTTCAAATGCTATTAAAAGATCACTTAATCGATCATCCTTTTGAAATAACGGTCTTAAAATAGATAGGTAAATATAGAGCATGAATGCGTCATTTTTAACAAATTTAAGGAAAAAGAAGAATTTTGAAGAAATAGGTCATGAAGCACCCCCTTAAGTGTTATCTTCCATTGACAAGGATGCCTTCTCCACTTTTGAAACCCTTCCAGTATTATGTGTGCATTCGGAGGATGAAGATATTCCCTTCTCATAAGATTCCAAACAAAATCATCATAACTTTTAAAAAGAAATCTACTATAGGAACAAAAGATCTTAAACTGATTGCTTTATTAGCTTTTGACATTCCCGTTTATGAAAGGTATGAAAGATAGGTTGCATTGTACTTATGTGCAACATTTATTTACCTATCCTACTCTATTTGAACAAAATAAAATGTCCTTCAAGTATATGAATACTTCCAGTGAATCGATGTGCGTAACAGGGTTATAAATATATCCATACTCAGGTTTAAAAGATAAATTTTAATGCATACCAGAGTATGAAGGACCAGTCACTTTGATGATGAGATCAAGCAATAATGAAAAATAAAAGAGTGGTGTGACCTAATAACTAATTGAAACCATATTTCAATAGGATCACTATATTCTTGTTTCTCTTCTTTGTTTAGGTCACACTGAATGTCTTCCTCTACCATGCTATGGAGATTATCCTCTTCAATATGATTGGTCTTTGGAGTACATACAAGATCTGCCAAGAGGCATGCTAAGGAATCCTCAATCTTAGGTTCCATTGGTTTCTCTCCATTGAATTCTATCCATGATTCTTTATTCTCCTCAACAAATTGACAAGAGGAATTTGATGGGACTTCTAAATCTTCCTGTGGAGAGACAACTAAATTCTTGACTGCTGTGAAGATATGCTCTTCTAGAGAGGCGGATATTCCAGCTACTACTAGAATGCAAGAAATTTCTTGGAGGAACATTCTTCAAGTTTTTGATCATCCTTGAATTGCTCTAGCTGGTTGATGATCCCCATATTGTAACACAACTTAGTACTCGGGGGTTCTTACAACACGCCCAAAAATGATTTATCATCAAAGGTTTGAATATTAAAACTAAGAAATTAAAAATATTTGCAAAAATAAAACACACCAAACTTGAACTCCTTGCATTACTAGCACCCTACTGTCACCAGGTTATCGGTTCACACAAGTTATCTCATCATAAATAAAACTAAATTTTCAATAAAAACACACTTGCATCAAAAGAAGAGAGAACAACCTAACTTTGGAGAAACCCCACAAAAGTGGATGCGTGGGCTCTTCCCGCACGTCTTACCATCTTCTCTCCGCCCTCAGGTCATCCATAAAACTAATCCAAAATGATTAAAGAGATCTGATTCAAATACTACCTATTACCGTTTACAACTCCCCGACAACGACGCCAAACTGTTGGTGCAATTATATACATAATATATTACCAAACATAAATTATCATCCAAGATTCTTAATTAGTAGAGTTGATGCACTATATGTGCTAATAATAGATAGGTTCCTATGTCTGTTTAGTATATCTTAGATAAGAAAACCATCAATAACAAAATACTTTGTTTTCACACTTCAAAGATAACACTCTTTACACAATTTACAATTTAGAAAGAAAAACTCATAGACAAGCATATGATTTAAGCTCTTGCTTAGGTGATGGACCTGTTCATTGATGGCTCAAGAAAGGAAAATATGAACTTTGATTCTATCTCCTAGAGCAACTAAACTAACAATAATTAACACTCTGTTTTGTAATCCTTAATCTATGTTCTACACACTATGCAAAAATTAAAGAACAAAATTCAAAGAAAAGACTCTAGCTAACATGCCCTCCAAAGTCTCTCTTACAGGAAACATGATTGTCCATTTACTAGCTCATGAAGGTGAAATATGGATTCTGATCTTACTCCTATAATCACTCACTTCAACATCAACCTGCAAGCTGTCTAGTTCTGCACACTTTTCAAATCAGAAAAGGAAATTCAATGCAACTTGACAATTATGAAAAGTTACTTTATTTCTACATAGGAAACAAAGGTTTTAAATGAGATGCTCCATTTGCTGGCTCATGTAATGTGAAGGATGGACTCTCAAACTATTCATGTACTACCACACTTTGTAAAATAAAAGCTGATATTAAAAGGACACAATTTAGAAATAAATGATCACACACAAAAATAACAGTTAATCAATCATGAATCATTTCACTCCTACTATACATAAAACTCTTACTTAATCAAATTCATCACACATATATATTGTATGTCATCAAAGGTATCACTGAAATATAACAGGGCTGAATTTTAAATGCTATGATTAAGTACATAATTACTATGTTCACACACACACAAAAAAAAAAATCCAGAATTATAATTACAAACAAAATACAATGAAGCTTACCTTGATTGGGTTGGTGGGCCCTTTCCATACCAATAAGGAAGCTTAAGAAAGAATTACATAGAATAAGGCTTGAACATACATGCGAAATCTATGAATTGCAACGTATATCATTACTTGAGAAGTAGGGGTACAATTAACAATCTTCAAAATTCAAACCTACATGATAACAATTCCTCCTTCTTCAAGAACTGATATTACAACATAATAATTCCCCTTCTCCCACTACTCCTCCCTTCATATTTATACAAGTAAATTCAATGGGGATGGATCAGAACAAATCCCCCAACTCAGAATTCGTTCAAACTATTTATGCACAAAATCTGGGTTTTTCACCAAATATTACAAATTTGGGTTAAAGATACTTCGATATCTCTCTATTCGTTGTGAATTTTGAGGAATGATTTATGGGTTTTGTATCTGGATATATTTTCTAAAAAAACAGTGGATTTTTTTGTACAATATGCTTCCATCTGCACGAAAATCAAGGCGCAATATGGTAGTTTAGAAATATTTGACAATTTTAGGATGAATCATTTCCCCTGAGCTAGAAGTCCACACATGCAAGGTGGGTAAATTCTAACACACATGTACGCATGAAAACACCTCTCTGGACAAAACCCATGTACCAAAATGTTTAGATTTATCATTATCGGCCCAAAAATCGAGGTGAAAATCTAGTACCAGAATGTTGGTACCAGAATCTTGTAGATAGGGTTTTAGTACTAGATTAGCACAGTTGTAGCCATGAGTACCAGATTAGCACAAGTGCTAGTACTGGAATAGTGCATAACTACTCCTTTGGTACTGGATGAGCACAAAGGCGACCATCATTACTGGATGAATTCTACTTAAGATCAAATGATTAGAATCATGCAAAATCAACCATTTTAATCAAATTAACTCAAGAAAATTAAACAAAACATGCCTTAATCATAAGTTACCTCTTATGCACATGAACAAGGTAATCAAGTGTATTTATGGAGGAAACAATCAATTAGATACACATAACATAGGTATAATAGGCTCAGATAGAGGGTAATATAGGGCATTAGAAGTGTCAAAATGGAGACTCAATAAGACCAAAGGGCATTTTGGCATACATGAATGTACCCCAAGGAGTGGTGAAAGTTGTATTTTCTCTATCTTCAAGTAAGACGAAAATTTGTTTATAACCAGGAAAACCATTAATCATGGAAATCCTCGATGTGCCAGTTACCCTTTGTAGAATATGTTCCATTTTTGGCAATGGGTAATTGTCTTTCTTTGAGCTCCTAATCAGGTTTCTGAAATCGACACAGAGACTAATTTCTCCACTCTTCTTTATCACCGAGATCAATTTGGCCACCCACTCTGAATACCTCAAAGGCACAATGATCTGAGCATCCAACATCTCCTTCCCCTCTCTCTCCATGATAGGCAACAACATAGGATTAATCTGTCTTAATTTTTTCCTAAATGGTTTGGCCTCTTCTTTCAGTGGGATCTTATGCTCTATGATAGTTGTGTCATATGTTTTGAGATCTTCATAGGTATAGGTGAACACATCAACAAACTACTTTAAAATCTCAACATACTCGGCCCTCTGCTCCTTGGACAGACTGCTTGACAACTTGACATGCTTAGGATCCTCCTCTATATCGATGTTGCATTCAGATATGTCGGCCTCATCAACTAGATTCTTATCTTTTATTGCCACACCATTATTGTCAAATATCCTCTCCAAAGGGACTAGTCCCTTTGGAATGTGATTGCTTGGTAACTACATACTGTGATGATTAGAAATCTTCTCTAAAAATACATCATCGTGTGTGTTACTCTCAGAATCATGATCCTGGTCCATAGTAATGTAGAAAATTCATCAACAACTTCCAGGAATCTTTTGATCTCAGTATCATCCTCAAATACCTTCCACTTCTTAACATTGTCGGGTATAGAGGGTTTTTATTTTACTTCTATATCATACCTGATCTTTGGTGGTAGGGGAACTTTGAAATTACTTGCTGAAACAACCAAAGAGTCGGCCACTGTATTCTCCTCTATAGTAATGAATGGAATGTTGAAATCCAGGAAAAAGATGTCTATTAAATCCCACACTTCATTTCTATAATATCTGAGCCACAGATGCTTGGATTGGTAAAGATTCCTGACTTGTTTTACAACCAGCTCGGCATCCCAAACCACATAGATCTCTTTGATTCCCATGTCTCTTGCGGCCCTCAAACCCAACACAAGAGCTTCATACTCTGTAACATTATTGGTAGCTTCAAATTCTAATTTGTAGGACATGAGTATAGTATCTTGATTTGGTGAGATAAACACCATTCCAGTACCAACACCTTCCTTGGAGGAGGCTCCATCAAATAACATTTTCCACACAAAGGTGATGGAGGAGGAAACTTCATGAAAAGTAGTGGACTACTTTATGAGTTTTGGAGGGGGCTCGAGAGAATCAGTGAGATGCAATAAAATGGATCCCAATTCAGTGTCAAGGGCGAAGATAGGATGGTTAGTGAGGTTAGCTTCATCACTAATGATGTAGGCCAATTGATCTTCTTTGTACAACCTTCTATGCTCCCCACCAAAAACTGGAATGGTAGCATATGTGAGGTCCATTTGTAATGTTCCACCCAACCTTTTTATCCAAGATCTTGACAACATCATTCCAAACTTGGGGGGAACATCAACTACCATGATATCCATAACCACATTCTTCATGGGCAGCTGAAACAAGGTCATGACTAGATCTTTGATAACCCCAAGACCCTGCACCCTCCTCAAATCGAAAGAGTACAAATCATGGTAGGCCTTTCTGACTTCCAGCCCGAGTTTTTCCATGATAGTTTTGGGCATGAGATTATGGGAAGCCCCTGAATCCATCATACAATTATGCAACACCTTGTCATGTATGTTTAGCAACGTGTAGAAGGGAGGGGATGAATCATCTCTATATTCTACCATAGGACCTATGATGACTACTATCTTTTCTTCTTGAACATTTACTGAGTCTGTGGGATGATAGGGTGGCTCGGGCTACAATAGCTTAGAGAGGGATTTTTTGAAGTCCTTATGTTTGACTAGCTCTGAAAGGGGCACGAGAATTCTGATTTTCTGAATTTCATGCTCAAAATTAAAAGAGGATGTGATCTTTGGGAATTCTTTTACTTCAGGAACATGAATCTGGACCACTGGAGAGGGGACTAGGATTTTCTTACCTTTTTTGTTGTCTTCCACTTCTTTATCAGGCTTCTCTACTCTAGTGGGTCACTTAGGAACATTAGACGTTCCAACCTTCTTCTTGAATATAAGGTTGTATTTGTTTTGGATGTTTCTAGCCTTGTCTTCCTTGCTCAACTCATTAAGCTGACTGTCCATGGGAGACTCCTCATATGTTGATTGAGTCAAATGAGGAAAAGGGGAGGTGTCTCCAATACAATGAATTTTAAGGTCAAGCTCTTCTTCTACCCTCTTCTCATCATCAACCAAGTTATTTTGGAGATGGGTTTGCAACCACACTTTTGAAAGGGAAATCACACATCAATCATCAAGACATAGCATGGGTAGTTCAATAGTCAATATACTGAGTATGTTGTGGTTCACAATGTGTTGTTGTGAACTTCACTAGTTCTGCTTCAAATATGTCTAACTACTGCTGCCAACATTCATGTCTATGAAACAAAATCAAATTCATAAAAATAGAGCATATGCAAAAACAGAGCGAGTAAAGATCTCTAAGCAATCATATAATGAAAATCCTAGTCTAAACTGTACTGCTATCATCTGAGAGAATTAAAGCTTCAGCTAATTTAGCATTTACACTATTGAAAACAAATGCTAATACTAATCTACGAAGGTGTTGACCTTTGTTGGGTGATGGGCCCTTGCCACTTCAACAGTTCAGTGACTGGAGTCCACAGTCAGCTTGCTTTCAACCCACACGTTACTCTTACTCAAACTTCAAAACATAGAATCAAACTTATGCTAACAACTCAACTCACATTCAATCATAGACAATCAAGACATGGAGATAAATGACGTCCTTATATTAATCTTCACCCAGAATATGTTCTGCAATATATAACGTTGCTTCACATGTTGTATTATGCTAACTCTCTACTCCCTCCACCATCCTTGCCACGACTATTTAAACAGTCTTAGTTGTGAAACACAAGGAGATGAAATTGTTTGCAAATCAGTCAATTATTAAATTTAATTATTTGGTTACATATTTTAAGCTGCATCCTCATGACACGAAGTGCATGAGGATGAAGCAATCAACAAACTATCCTAACATAGCCTTTCTAAAGCATTTATGGTTCAATAAACATCCAACAATTGTCTTGGATGCGATCTGGAGCTAAACTTGGTACATTCGGCTCTTTGTATTAGTACCATATCGTGACAGGTAGATGGTACCAGATTCGAACAGTGCAAAAATGGTGGTACCAGATCACGACAGTCTACGGCCATTGGTACTAGATTGTGACAGGTGAGATTCTGTACCGGATGCGCTTGGTACCGGACAGTGGCAGTCTAGTGCACAAGTACTGGATAGCTGAGATGGTATAGGAAGGCTAGACTTATCTAGAGGTCAAAGATTATACATGGAAAATTGAAGAATTAGTACATGAGACGTTTAATCTCCTAGCTCAATAAACCACAAAAATGCATGAATTAATCATACTTTACCTTATGACCTTATCAATGGCTAATGGTAGTGTTCTTTTCATTTACCCAAGCTTAGGTAAGCCAAAAAGGTATAGATGAGGATTATAATAGGGTAGTGGGGATGTCAATTTAGGGTCTCAACATTCCCCCATGCCAAAACCATTGCATGTCCTCATGCAACTGAAAACAAATCCAAAATTTTTCAAAACTTGAGACTGCATTCTTTACTTCTGTGGATCAATGATGTTGATGGTTGAGGCCTCTTATTTCAGCTCCCTTTTTATGACCCTGATGTATTGTAGTAGTCGTAGTACCTTCTTGAGCTTATTAGAAGTCTCTTCATGGTCATCTTGAAGTTGTTGGCTGGTTTCTTTCAATTGCTCGTTTTCTTTTTGATATGCCTGTCCAATAGTTGGTATTCCTTCACTTCTTGTTTGAGTTCCTAATTTTGTTTTTGTAGTTCCCCAATCTATTTCGTCATCTGTTCTTTTGTTAAGGTCCTTGTTGACTCCATCATTACTGGCTAGATGAATTCTCTTTCCTTGACTTCCTCCCTCATCCCACATAAAGTAATAGTGGCTTATTCTTCGGTCAAACTAGGGATGTGATCCTGGACTGATAAGTCTTCAGAAGGGGAGGTAAGATCGATTGGATCTTCCTGTGTATGAGGACTGACAACTTATTTTCCTTTATTTTCCATGCTCCTTGTGGTTCTTTTACAAGGAGGTACTGGATCAGGGGTTCTCACAGGCTTCCTTTTCTTCTTTTATATTTGTGGAATGGTTACAGGGGATTGTTATATAGACTGTTCACTTTTATTTTTTGAGTTATGCTTCCCTTTCCTTACAGTTTTTGTCTTATGGCCCTTCTCCTCAAATGCCATTGTTGAAGTCTCCTCTACTAATTTGGTTTTACCTTTTGATTCTAAGCTTTTAAAAGTCTTATTGACTGTGGAAGAGAGCCCTACATGTTTACTAGCTTTTTCATGTTGGCTCACTATCCTAGATAATGATGGGGTTGTCTTATCCTTCTTGCCCTTTTTATTTTGAGGTTCCTTATTTTTCTTTGGAGCATGTTGGGCTTCCTCCATAGGTTTGTTTTCTATGGGAAGGTGTTGAGTGATAAGGGTTTTCCAACTAATCCTCTGCTTCCTAAGTTCATGTAAAACTAACATTTTAATAAGACCTTGATGGTAAATGCTAGTCTTCTTAGTTTTGGATAGGGATTTGACACCTCTTACCATTTTGTTCAAACTCATCCATAGAAAATATGGGAAATCAATTTCAGGGCCTCCTTCAAAGTGTAATAGAAGCCTAAGATGATATATGAAGGTCACAACATACCTACCCTCACAAGTGAGGAATCATTGAAGACTAGTAATCATTGGTTGATACTCTTCCTTGATATAGTTCCTAGGGATCCCCTTTTTCCAATTAGGGTGTTGATGGTCTTCTTTCAAAAATTGTTGGCACATCCCCTTGTTGATTCCTACACATTTGAAGTATTTGGCTCCTCTATTAGGTAATCCCATGACCTCCCTTAAGGTTGCTTCATTAATTGTCAGCTGCAGATTGCCTATATGCGCAATCTCTCCATCGTAACCCTGAATAAATTCGTGATATATCTTCTTCTACCAGCCTATGAATTTCTCCAAAAATGGCATCCATCCTGATCTAGCATACTTGTTGTGGGGTATTCTACCCTACGGACTAATAAGCTAGGGCTCTAAACTTATTCGCAGATCATGACCCTTAAGATTTAACTTTTTACCTTCTACCCAAAATCTCAACCCCTTTTCTCAGGCAAACACGGGAAGAATAAACCAACCTTTTTCCGACGGCTAAAGTAGATCCTCCGTTGAGTTGTTATCTCCTTGCTGCTGCTGCTCCTTCCACAAAGCTTCCTGCAATCAAGACAAACTGTGCATGCATGCTACTGATCTACTAGGGGGTTAGAGATAAAACATAAATCAAATAACATAGATGA
>SNQJ01S0020433.1:0-18358 GCA_010110895.2 Picea sitchensis
ACTTCTTTCCAACATCTACTTGCTCCTTCCAACACTTGTTAGTATAATGTCCAAATTTATTACAATAATAACATTGTACCTTAGATTTATCATACCTCTGATTTCCTTGCTGCCAGGATCTGTTGCTACTCTCCCTTAAACTAAGAGGATTCTATTGAGTTTTCTCCTTAGATACTAAATCATTTTTTCTATCTCTTTGACCAATAAATAAACCTCCTCTTTCTCTGCTACTAGACCTTCCTCTCCCTCTGCCTCTAGTATCATGCCGCTAGGATTTGAAGACATTCTCTAATGGATTATCATATCTAGACATATTGGATTCACGAGGAATCAAAGAACCCATTAATTCATCAATATCCATTAGACTAATATCTTTAAATTCTTCAATGGGTACAACTACAGATTCAAATTTCTAAGGAAAAGATCTAAGAAATTAATCAATTGCAAACTTATCTGAGAGGTCTTCACCATACTGCCTTAGTTGATTCACAACATTCATTACTTGAGTAAGGAAACTCTCAACTAGCTCCCTGTCTTTAATCTTCATATTTTCAAAGTCTCTTCTCAAATTTCGAACCTTGAGACTCTTCAGCTTGGATACACCTTGATAGGTAGTTTCAAGAGAGTCCCAAGATTTCTGAGGAAACTAAAATTGTCACCTTCATAAATATGGTTTCAGTTAGGCCTTGTTGAATAATACTGAGGGATTTGTTGTCTTTCTTTCTTTTCTCCTTCAACAAAATCTGCTCATCATTTGTCAAATCCATTTTTGCTGCTTGGTCAATAGGATATGGATAACCAATAGTAACAAACTCCAAAAGACCTCGAGAATGAAAAATTGTTCTCATTGTGATAAACCAAGAATCATAATTTCTTTCAATCAAAAAAGGAATCTGTGGCTGAGCCAAACTACGGTTTGTAGCCATTTCAGATCAAATTCTGAATCACTATATTCAATTACAACCAGAAACTAGAAATAGTATTTATCTAATACCACAATGAAGGATGTAGGGGAGTGTTTCTGAAAACAATCAAAATTTACTACACGAGTTTCAACACTGTGTAACAACACCTATAAGCTATAGCCAGGTGTTTCAACAACTGTTTCAAAAGGTTCTTTAACACATGTTTTAACAAATGATAAAAAGCTATTACAACAAAAACTTAAGTGAATCACTATTGCATCATACATAAAGATCGTTATTTTGTTCTACAACAACCTTTTCAACAGGTGTTTCAACATAGAGTAAAATGTTATTACAACAAAAAAAAGTTATAGCAGAAACATAAGAATTATAACAGTAGACTAAAAACTCAGATTACACCAGCAAAATAACTTCACTGAATCATTCCCTGCAATAGTAAATTCACCTAGTACTTTTATACTAAAGACTTAATAAGATTATACAACAATACACTCAACAACATAAAGATTGAAATGAATTTTCCATACAGTAAGAAAAGTATGCATTCAAATAGAAACATAGTATAAAATCTCATGTTAACACTCTTCAGAACTCTTTGTATAACCGTGCATATCAAAAATCAGAATTAGATAGATGTATATATACTGATGCAATTTATGGGTGGTGGTAAATCTTCAAGATTCGATGAGATAAGTCGTACTTTGAGCGGTGGATTGATTAAGTTTTTGACAAATATTATCCCATTTGATGTGTTATTAGAGAAGCATAAGATAAATGATAAAGATGCTTCTACATCAAGAAGAAAGAAGGTTTATCTGAGCAAGAGAAGTCTTCCTTCAATGAAATTGTAGAAATTTGAATTGAAGGAATCTTATGGAATCCTATGAGACATAGAATTTGGATTGGGATAAATTCGCACCACATTACTCCTACACACAACACTAGAAATGTGCCCTCTATGTTAATAAAACTATTCAATACATAACTCATAAGTCTCACTCAAGTCATGGTACAAACAAATAAAAAAATATGCTTCCACTCAAGATCTAAGAAAATATGTTTCCACTCAATATACAAGGTGAAACTAGTGGATCCAACATTTGAGCACATTGAATGAGTGGACATGATCGAAAGTTTATTTTTCCTTACATATCAAGAGTACAACCCTTTCAATTGGTTTTAGCTCAAGTGGTTGGGAGGAATAATTGTTATCCTCCCCACCCAGGTTAATATCTTGGAAGTGACACATTGAAATTCTTGCAATTAATCCTTCACCTTCTATGGGTCATTGTTTAACGTCATTCGAGTACACACAAATGAACTTACATAAGGAAGAAACACCTCAATAATCAACCTCATAAATGTGCTTGGCACGTTCTAAACCGAAATACATGACCAACAATTTCTACAACTCATATTTGGTATTGAATACGGTCTTCCATTCATCTCTTTTTTTTATTGAAATATGATTGTAGCCACTTTTAAAATTAATCTTAGTGAAATATGTGGAACCCCTCAAGCTATCCAACAAGTCATGCATCATTGGAAAATGAAACCTATACTTCATTGTAATATTTTAGTTCTCTTGAGTTAGTGCACATTCTTCACATCCCATCATTCTTCAAAGTAATTCAATGTTGGTATTAAATTGAATATAATACAAATTGCATCTCTCTCATTAGGAAAGAGGGTATTTGATGGGGGAAGTATTGAAACCCTAATCACCACATCTATCCCATCCCCTTGTTTATTTGTACAATCTCTCATCCATTAGATGTAAAGAATGTACCATTTGGGGAATAAGATGTCATTTTTTGTTCATTGATTTAAAGGTAAGAAATTAGAGTCTAAAGAATTGGTGGTGATGATTGGTGAGGAATATTGAGAGCATCCCTATCCTACCCATAAAATATCTTTATTCATGTGAAAGGGCCATTAATCATTCAAGTAGGGCTCTAGTGGATCATTCAAGGAGGGTGTAACGATCCTCTTCGTTACGGCGACCAACCTCTTATAACAAGTGCCCAATTTTTATTTTTTTATTTTTTTTAAAAGTGTGTGCGCTCATGTACAAGGGAACCAAAAAAATTTGAATCTGCGTCATCACCCGACGATGAACCAGACGCAATCCACGATGAACACAACAAGATGACAGAAGACACACACCAAGTAACTGCATGCCTTTAACAACGATCAAATGACAATAAGTAAGACTGACTACACACTTGTCCTACCCTGCAAAGGTTAGGACCTCCAAGACACATAAGCAACGCTCAAGCCCAGGTTCCCATCGATTTTAACCATTTAAGGTCTTAGGGATGGTGACTATTCTGAGGAACATGGAGGTGTCTACATCCTGCCCAACACAAGAAGACCAAACTAAATATGCTAAATCGACAAGCAACCAGACGATCACTACAAGATAAAGTTCTATGAATCAACATGCGTCACATGAATTTCTACGGTGCAAGAGAAATTGGTTACTAAATCCAAAAGGAATGATGTAAGTGTGTGCGCAAATAAATCGACTTTATCTAAATTCAAGAGGCAAGGCAGTCGTCTACTTTACTCAAGGCGTGGAATTAATCATTCATTAACCCAAATGTGGCTATATACCATGATGCACAATAAGTATTGACTAAAACATGGGGCAAGGAGTCAATTACATCTATCTCACCCCTCTACAATTTCAGGGTGCATACATTCTATTATAACCATACAATTCGCTCATTCTTACGCCTCTCTTAAAGGCACGCGAGTAACAATTTGCAACTTGATTTAGACTAAGCGAAATACACTATAATAATAAAATAACTATATGGATTGTGACGTAAATACCATTATGATGAATTTGCACTATCTATTAGATAAATAGATCAAACATTGAGGATTCCAGGATTCCATTGCAATACATTACCTTAACGTTACATTACATTTCACTAACAATTCATTACATTGCGATTCCTTACATCCCATCATATTAAATTTCATTAACATAACATTGCAGATAGAATAACAGTGACATTGCTTTTTATATGTTACCTAATACTAACTTTACACTCTATATTATAACACTAACTTTACACTCTATATGATATTGGTAAACCTTACTCTTACAATTTCAGAAACAATAATTACAATGACGTTACCCTTCTAATAACAACACAATTTACAGTCATAATGCAATTACTCCTTACTATACCAGTTTAGGTTATTCATCATAATAAATTTTAGTAACATTTTCACTAAGACAACAATATCCTTACTCACCCTTTGGGGTTACACTAACATTGCCTTAGACGAATCATGACATTACCCTTTTTATATCACCAACATTACATTCTAATTTATAATGCAAGGGCAATCTATTACAGTGGCGTAATATTTACATATTACCTTAATAATATATTAGAGTAGCACTATATTTACAAATCTAAATAACGCTTATGTTATCCATAACAATCACAATATGCTCTATTTATATTTACAATGATAATACAATAAAACAACAAGAGTACATTCTATAATTTATCAATGACAATAGAACTGGCGGCCCCACCGCTATGCCAAAAAAGGGGTATGAAATTAACAAAGAGACGGTTGGGAGTGCATGCTAGGAAATGATCCTCAATCGACAACTATGAATGTCAACTGTTGGAGCTAGGAGTCAACTCAGGAACCCTCACGCTCTGGCCGAGGTGAATGAATATGAATCTTAATCAAATTTATTTCTTTTTGCAGGGCGAAGGGTTGAATTGACACAGCCGGTAGGGGCGAGTTAGGAAATTCGTTTAAAAGTTGCAGAGATATATATGTTCACCAGAAATTCACAGCATTAAAACACCAACACACACAGAATTAAAGCACCCACATGCACAAAATATTTCCCCCCAAATTGCACAGAAATTAAACACCAATACACACAGACTCTTTCCCCCAAATTGCACAGAAATTTAACACCGACACACAGAGAATTAATGGCCGAAAAGTGTGGGGGTAACCTCTGCCAAATCACAGAGTAATTAAAACACCATATGCAGAGATCACAACAAAAACGCAGAGCAATCTAACAACAAAACGCAGTGAGAAATTCATTGTTTTATTTCCATGAAATAAACAACAATGTTATCTGTATACAAGACAGAACGAAGTCTCAGATCCAATATTACAAAACGAAAATTCCCATACCACTGTTGTCAAAACGAATTCTTAGATCCAATTTTTCAAAAACGAAAATGTCAATACCTATTGCCAAAAAAAATCTCAGATCCAATTTTTCAAAAACGAAAATGCCAAACACCTATTGCCAGAACGAAATCTCAGATCCAATTTTTCAAAAACAAAAAATTCCCAACACCTATTGCCAGAACGAAATCTCAGATCCATTTTTTTAAAAACGAAAATGCCAAACACCTATTGCCAGAATGAATTCAAATTCAGTTTTAATTCCATATAATAACCAACAGTATTATCTGTATAACAATGACAGAACGATTTCCAACATGACGAGTTCGATATTTTAGCTAAAATTGGCAGTGGTAAAATATAAATCTCTCATGCATACGAATTTTCCTCTAAAATGACCTCAGATGTAAGCAATCAATGCCTTAACTAACAATGCATGCCCAGACTGCAAAGCTATAATCCAAAATTTTAAATGCGGAAAAAAAAACCTTCGGGAATGTACAACCCAAGCTGGAGGAAGAGGCTACAATTGGTATGCCTAAATAAAACAGTTGCAGAGGTCCAAAAACGCCCCAAGAAGAGACAGGTTTGAAGACCAGAAAAAAAACAGGGTAAGAGATGATCAATGGGAACCAAGCCCATAAATGCAAAGTAAGTTTATCCATCCATGCATAAAGATGCAAGGTTAAATCATCCCACAATATATAAAATGCAGAGTAAATAAATAAAATTAGCTAATCAAACCATTTACACCGATATACTAATCCCAGCATAAGTCGTAATGAATTTTATTCTACCAAATTAAAAATCATACCTTTGCCTTATCGCTTTCTCCGTGTTTCGTCCATGCGCTCCATACCGCTCCCGCTCACCAAACGTCGAGACCTCACTGGTACCTCCCAGCCTGTCGCTAGGGGTACTCTGCTTCCCCCTTATCCCCCCGAGCCGCAAAGGGGCCACACACTATCCAGATGGTACGTCTAGCTCCCAGCTCGCCTCACAAGGCCAAGCTACCACTCCTATCCGAGCTGGGATGTCCCAACTCCCCACAAGTAATCAATCAAGTCACAAATTCGGTATCATAACGTTATGCTAACAACCGATCCTTTTCTTCCTCATCTTCCCTTTCTTTTATAGAGTTTTTAAAACCTCCAACTTTCCCTAAATCACATTTAAATCAAGTTTTAATAAAATATTCTAAATATTCTCCTTCGCATAAGTGTCGTCCATCCCCCTCTTTCCTCCAATAATTATTTTCTTTAAATTTCTTAATTGTCTCATTTCCCTCACCCACCTAGAGTTGCTCCTAAATTTACTACTAGGTCTTCCTAGATTCCCTTTTAGGTTTAAATACTTTCCCTAAAATGAAGTTGCTAATTTAGTTCATTTTAGAAGGTTCTTAATTGCATATTACTTACTATGTTGACCTCGCGTTTTACCATAAGTTCCCCTCTTTCCCTTATTATGTTTCCCCCCATTCCTTAGTTTCCTAATTTTTATTATTCCCTTCTTTCCCCTTTTATTAGGGCCAAAATGGAAGTTGCGCTATTTACTCTTTTCCTTTTATTATTAATTTGAAATCTTTTTACACTTTCACAAGTTAAAAAAATTATTTCTTCTTTACAATTTAAAACCACGAATTTTAATTAAATTATTACTCTCTTCATTTTACCCCAAAAATTTATGAAGACTAAAACTATTACTTAAGTGTTTTTTAGTTTAAATTTTTATTTTATTTTTATACGGTCTTTTCTTAAGGTTAGACAGAATTTTACCTTGAGAAGTTTTAGACTTAGGACTTAGATTCTAAACTAGGAGACATTTAATTAGGGAAGTAGTTTAAGAATTTCTTAATGTGTTAAATGTCTTAGGGCCATCTAGGTTTGTTCCTTCATCAACATCAATGCGACGTGCCCTTCAGGACACACCACGTGCTCCAAGGGTGCCACTCGCCTCTAGTGTTTCCTTTGCGCGACGTGCCCTTCAGGATGCACCACGTGCTCCAAGGGTGCCACTCACCTCTAGTGTTTCCTTTGTGCGACGTTTCCTTCAGGATGCACAACGTGCTCCAAGGGTGCCACTCGCTCCTTGACTGATTGGTAGACATCAATAACCCCTAGAGTCAACACTCCGCCAGGTGAACTTGTGGGAGACTAAGGGATCTAAGGAATAAGGCCCCCGCCTTATTGCGTGCCCTTTAGAATCATCGTGAGGGACTGTCACAGTCTGCCCTCATGGCATCGTGGATCCTCTCAAACTAGGTAATCGTTAACCTACAGTTCGAGCCACGGCAGGAGTGCTAGTAGGCTGTGGCAGGGCTTCTTTCCACACCTCTCCCTCAACCTCTCTGGTAATCGTGTGTGGCCCCTTTACTCCATATGTGAGTCTGGTTGGCAAGCTATCATCAACCTGCATCATCAAAAATCGTGTCAGAACATGTCCAAATCATATCATCAAATCAAATATACTAAAATCACATTAAGCAATCAACCCCAAAGCACACTCCCTGACTCGATACAGAGTCCAAGGGGTCCCATCGATGCCTCTGCATCCTCAAGGTCAAAAACCCTGCACACTCAGTAAAACCAATTCAATAGCACCTGTCCATGTCAAAGTAGTAAAACATCATGCCATCTATCATATCACATCATAATCAAGGATAAATGTTTTCTTATCATAAAAGTCTAGATCACTTGCGAGCAAGTGTCCTCAAAGAATAAGTTTTCTCAGTGCGCCAGAGCGGGATGTTACATACACCCCCTCTTGGTATAAACTTTGTCCCAAAGTTTCATAGTATAAATGCCAAAATAAGTGTATCACAGTATCATAAGTCTATCCATCAAACAAAAATGGAAACTTCTGGTGCATATCATATGCATCCTCCCAGGTCGTCGAGTGCGGACTATTATTGTCCCACTAGACCTTGACCTGATCTAAGATGATATAAGATGCGGACCGACTCAGCTGTGAGTGATCCCTCGTCCGATAGCTGTAAGGAACTCATGTCAATCACATGTGTAGGGTCACTAATATAATGTCTCAAAAAAGATACATGAAAAACATCATGCATACGCCTCAAAGAATCAGGCAAGGCTAGTCAATAGGCCACGAGCCCCTTTCTCTCCACAATCTTGAAAGGTCCCACGAACCTAGGAGAGATTTTAGCTCCCTTACCAAACTTGATCGAACTCTTATGCGGTTTAACCCGCAAGAAGACTCGATCGCCGACCTCATAACTACGGTCGACTTGGTGCGCATCGGCATAACTCTTCTGTCGATCTTGTGCTTCTTTAATCCTTTGTCTTATTGTTTGCATTTGTTCTCCCATTTCTTGGATCACTTCTTGTCCCACCAGGACTCTATCCTCAAGTCGATCCCAACTCAAAAGTGTCTGACACGGTCTCCCGTACAGAAACTCGAAAGGCGCCATCTTAATGGTGCTCTAGTAACTATTGTTGTAAGCGAACTCTACTAGTGGCAATAATTCTTCCCAATGCTTTTGTTGGTCCATCACGTACATGCACAACATGTCCTCCAAGGTTTGGTTCATTTGTTTTGTCTATTCATCAGTCTCTGGGTGATACACAGTACTAAAGTTAAGTTGAGTTCCCAAGGCCTCTTGGAAACTCATCCAAAATCGTCGAGTAAACACCGATCCTCGATCGGATATAATCCTCTTAGGCACGCCATGCAGCCTCACAATCTCACTAATGAAAACTCTCACTATGTCAGGTGCTTGATACGTCGTACGCATAGGAATAAAGTGAGCACTCTTCTTCAGAGTGTCTACTACTACGAAAATAGAGTCATGTCTCCTTGCCGTCAGTGACAATCCAACAATAAAATCCATCGAAATAATTTCCCATTTCGATTTCGGAATGGCATGTGGTTGTAGTAATCCTGCTGGGTGTCTATGTTCAGCCTTTACCTGCTGACACTCTAGACACCTGGCCACATAGTTAACTATGTCGGCCTTCATTCCCCTCCAGAAGAATAAGGGTTTAAGATCTTCCCTCATCTTCGTGACTCCCGGGTGAGCCATGTAAACTACTCTATGAGCCTCGCTCAGGATCAACATCCTCAACTAGTCGTTTGGCGGTACGTAAATCCGACTTTTAAACCTTAATAATCCATCGCTATCAAAAGAAAATCCCTCATATCGTGGTACCATCATTATGTTATGTCTGACAAAACCCTCGACCTCCTTGTACCAATCATCATCATGCTGTAAAGTGAGAATATTCTCATGTAGATTCGTCTGTAGAGGCAACACTGAAAAGATGTGTGGTCTCCAACTCAAATGATCTGCCACTTGGTTCACCGTTCCCTTTATGTAAGTAATCTCAAAGTCATACTCGCTAAACAATTCCGACCAATGCCGTTGTCGCGCATTCAGGTTGCTTTGCGTAAAAAGGTGTTGTAGTCCACAATGATCAGTCTTTATTTCAAATTTTCATCCAACAAGGTAGTGTCTCCAAACCTTCAAGGCATATACAATGGCTAATAACTCCAAATCATGTGTCGTGTAGTTCTCCTCTTGCCTTCTTAGTTTCCTCGAAATGTAAGCAATCACTCGTCCGTATTGCATCAAGACTCCACCTAAGCCTTTCTTGGATGCGTCTGTGCATACCAAGAAGTCTGCATCCATGTCAGGGACCTTTAGTATCGACGTTGTGGTAAAAAACTCTTTAAGCCTCCGAAATGCTTCCACGCATTTCTCGGTCCAAACAAACTTCTTGTTTTTCTTCTACAATTCCATGATCGGATTTTCTATCTTCGAAAATCCCTCGACAAATCGTCGATAGTATCCTGCTAAACCCATAAAGCTATGCACCTCTGTGACATTCGTTGGTGCAGGCCATTCCATAATAGCCTCGACCTTGGGTGGATCCACGACGATACCTTCACCAGAGATGACATGCCCTAAGTAGTGAATCCTCGATTGATAAAAGAGCATTTGGACAACTTCCCATACAATTTGTGCTCTCACAGGCACTGTAGTACCAAGTGAAAGTGCTCGTCATGCTCCTTCGTCGTCCAAGAGTAGATCAAAATATCGTCAATCAATACTTGGACGAACTTGTCCAAGTACTTGCTGAACACCCCGTTCATAAAACTCATAAATACCCCTGGGGTGTTTGTTAGTCCAAACGATAAAGAAATAAACTCGTAGTGTCCAAACCTCGTCTTAAAGGCAGTATTAGGGATGTCATCATCCTTGATCCGCAACTGGTGATACCCTGATTGCAAATCGATCTTGGAGAACACCGTCGCACCCTTCATTTGATCCAACAAATCATCAATTCTCGGCAAGGGATACTAATTCTTGATCGTAGCCTTGTTCAGTTGACGATAGTCAATGCAAGGCCTCCACGATCAATCCTTCCGAATGAAAATTACAGGTGCACCCCACTATGACACACTAGGACGTATCAGTCCCAGGTCCAACAACTCCTTCAGTTTCATTTTCAACTCTTGCAACTCCGGGGTCGACATCCGATAAGGCGTTCTTGCGATCGGTTCAGTCCCCGGTTTCAAGTCTATGGTAAACTCCAATTCCCTTTCTAGCGGCATCCCAAGTAACTCCTCTGGAAATACGTCTGTGAACTCCTTCACCACCGGAAGGTGTTCTATACCTTCCGCTACTCCCTTTTCATTTAGCACAAGGATCGCATAAAACTTGCACCCCTTGTGCATACTCTTCTGTAACTGTAAGGAAGAGATGAACCTCAGGGAAACTCCCTGGTTCCGTCCTACAATCACATGTCTCTGTCCTTCGTCATCAACCAATCTCAACCTTTTCGTCTTACAGTTGAGTATCGCCTCATGCGATTCCAACCAATCCATACCGATCATGACGTCATAAGATCCTAAGTTTGTGATGTACAAGTTGAACCTCGTGACAAACTCTCCCAGGTTAAGGGCATAGCCCATAACGTTTCCTCCAACCTTCTATTCTGACCCCCACTGATAAGCTCCTCCTCTGCTATGAGGGCCTTTTGGACGACATCGTGCAAGGTTTGAGGCATCAAAATCCTAACCTTTTCATGCAGGCTTCCGTTAAGGCCGAACATGAACTGGCTGACCTTAAGTTTCTCTGTGTTAAGGTGCGGAGCATACTGGAGAAGCTCCATAAAACATGCCTCGTACTCGAGCACCGTACGACCTCCCTGCCGTAAAGCGTTGAACTCATTGAGCTGATGCTCAATGAATTCCTCTGAAAGGTACCTCTCTCGGAACCGTTCCTCGAACAATTCCCATGACATGTCTTCAACGACCATGTTCAGCTATGGTAGGAGTGTCTTCCACCATAGAAGGGTGCTCCATGCAGACCTTCATGTTGGAGGTATAACCGTGAAGTGCGAAGCACATCGCCATTTTCTCCAACCATGCCTCGACAGCTATGCCGTCTGGGGCACCAAAGAACTCAGGAAATTTGACTTTCTCGAGTTCACGATGAATGCTACCAGTAACGACCAGTGCGTGTGGTGGAACCTCAATGGGTGTCGACGCCCTGGCCTCATCTCTGTCCAAGCGGCTGATCAGTGCCTCGGACATGCGCTGAAAATATGTCACCATCCCAACTACATCACCAACTGCTATCTTCTCCTGTCTGGGAACGTGATCATCTCCCCGGGGGTTAGACCCCTCAGGCATGGATGCTATTGGAGGTGTCGCGCCTCCTCCCCTAGCACCCAATCATCTACCTCCGAGGCTTCCTCTAACCATGATTACCTGCATGCACAAAATCAAATCAATCAACAATAGTATAATCAAATCCTATCAACAAAAGTCGTAGCGATCCCAAGTCGCGGGTCGAACCTGCTCTGATACCATATGTAACGATCCTCTTCATTATGACGACCAACCTCTTATAACAAGTGCCCAATGTTTTTTTTTTTTGTTTTTAAAGTGTGTGCGCGCATGTACAACGGAAACAAACACATTCGACTCTGCGTCACCACCCGACGACAAACCAGACGCAAACCATGACAAACACAACAAGACGACAGAAGATGCACAACAAGTAACTGGATTCCTTTAACGATGATCAAATGACAATAAGTAAGACTGACTACCCGTCCGTCCTACCCTGCAAAGGTTAGGAACTCAAAGACACATAAGAAATTCACAAGCCCAGGTTCCCATCGATTTTAACCATTTAAGGTCTCAGGACTGGCGACTGTTCTGAGGAACATGGAGGTGTCTACATCCCGCCTGACACAAGAAGACCAAACTAAATATGCTAAATCGACAAGCAACTAGTCGATCACTACAAGATAAAGTTCTATGAATAACCACGCATCACATGAATTTCTACGGTGTAAGAGAAATTGGTTACTAAATCCAAAAGGAATGACGTAAGTGTGTGCGCAAAGAAATCAACTTTATTTAAATTCAAGAAGCAAGGCAATCGTCTACTTTACTCAAGGCGTGGAATTAATCATTCATTAACCCAACTGTGGCTATATACCATGATGCACAATAAGTATTGACTAAAACATGGAGCAAGGAGTCAATTACATCTGTCTCACCCCTCTACAATTTCAGGGTGCATACATTCTATGATAACCATACAATTCGCTCGTTCTTACGCCTCTCTTAAAGGCACGCGAGTAACAGTTTGCAACTTGATTTAAACTAAGCGAAATACACTATAATAATAAAATAACCATATGGATTGTGACGTAAATACCATTATGATGAATTTTCAGTATCTATTAGATAAATAGATCAAACATTGAGGATTCCAGAATTCCATTGCAATACATTACCTTAACGTTACATTACATTTCACTAACAATTCATTACATTGTGATTCCTTACATCCCATCATATTAAATTTCATTAACATAACATTGCAGATAGAATAACAGTGACATTGATTTTTATATGTTACCTAATACTAACTTTACACTCTATATTATAACACTAAGTTTACACTCTATATGATATTGGTAAACCTTACTCTTACAATTTTAGAAACAATAATTACAATGACGTTACCCTTCCAATAACAACATAATTTAAAGTCATAATGAAATTACTCCTTAATATACCAGTTTAGGTTATTCATCATAATAAATTTTAGTAACATTTTCACTAAGACAACAATATCCTTACTCACCCTTTGGGGTTACACTAACATTGCCTTAGACTAATCATGACATTACCCTTTTTATATCACCAACATTACATTCTAATTTATAATGCAAGGGAAATCTATTACAGTGGCCTAATATTTACATATTACCTTAATAATATATTAGAGTAGCACTATCTTTGCAAATCTAAATAACGCTTATGTTATCCATAACAATCACAATATGCTCTATTTATATTTACAATGATAATACAATGAAACAACAAGAGTACATTCTATCATTTATCAATGACAATAGAACTGGCGGCCCCACCGCTATGCCAAAAAAGGGGCATGAAATTAACAAAGAGACAACTGGGAGTGCATGCCAGGAAATGATCCTCAATCGACAACTATGAATGGCAACTGTTGGAGCCAGGAGTCAACTCAGGAACCCTCACGCTCTGGCTGAGGTGAATGAATATGAATCTTAATCAAATTTATTTCTTTTTGCAGGGTGAAGGGTTGAGTTGACACAACTGGCAGGGGTGAGTTAGATGATTTTTTTTAAAGTTGCAGAGATATATATGTTCACCAGAAATGCACAACATTAAAACACCAACACGCACAAAATATTCCCCCCCAAATCGCAAAGAAATTAAACACCAATAAGCATAGACTCTTTCCCCCAAATCGCACAGGAATTTAACATCGACACGCATAGAATTAATGGTCGAAAAGTTTCAGGGTAACCTCCACCAAATCGCAAAGTAATTAAAACACCATATGCAGAGATCACAACAAAAATGAAGAGCAATCTAACAACAAAACGCAATGAGAAATTCATTGTTTTATTTCCATGAAATAAACAACGGTGTTATCTGTATACAAGACAAAATGAAGTCTCAGATCCAATATTAAAAAACGAAAATTCCCATACAACTGTTATCAAAACGAATTCTTAGATCCAATTTTTCAAAAACAAAAATTTCAATACCTATTGCCAGAACGAATCTCACATCTAATTTTTCAAAAATGAAAATGCCAAACACCTATTACCAGAACGAAATCTCAGATCCAATTTTTCAAAAACGAAAATTCCCAACACCTATTGCCAGAACGAAATCTTAGATCCAATTTTTTTTAAATGAAAAATGCCAAACACCTATTGCCAGAACGAATTCAAATTCAGTTTTAATTCGATATAATAACCATCGGTATTATCTGTATAACAATGACAGAACAATTGCCAATAGGACGAGTTTGATATTTTAGCTAAAATTGGCAGAGGTAAAATATAGATCTCTGATTGAGACGAATTCGCCTCTAAAATGACCTCAGATGTAAGTAATCAATGCCTTAAATAACAGTGCATGCCCAGACTGCAAAACTATAATCCAAAATTTTGAAAATGGAAAAAAAAAACCTTTGGGAATGTACAGCCCAAGCTGGAGGAAGAGGCTACGATTGGTATGCCTAAATAAAAAGGTTACAGAGGTCCAAAAACGCCCCAAGAAGAGATAGGTTTGAAGACCAGAAAAAAAACAGGGTAAGAGATTATCAATGGGAACCAAGCCCATAACTGCATAGTAAGTTTATCCATCCATGCATAAAGATGCAAGGTTAAATTATCCCACAATACCTAAAACACAGAGTAAATAAACAAAATTAGCTAATCAAACCATTTACACCGATATACTAATCCCAACATGAGTCGTAATGCATTTTATTCTACCAAATTAAAAATCATACCTTTGCCTTATCGCTTTCTCCATGTGTTGTCCACGAGCTCCGTGCCGCTCCCATTCGTCGACTGTCGAGATGTCACCGATACCTCCCAGCCTGTCACTAGGGGTACTATGCTTCCCCCTTAGCCCCCCGAGCCGCAAAGGGGCCACACACTATCCAGATGGTACATCTAGCTCCCAGCTCGCCTCGCAAGGCTGAGCTACCACTCCTATCCGAGATGGGATGTCCCAACTCCCCACAAGTAATCAGTCAAGTCACAAATTTGGCAGCGTAATGTTACGCTAACAACTGATCCTTTTCTTCCTCATCTTCCCTTTCTTTTATAGAGTTTTTAGAACCTCCAACTTTCCCTAAATCACATTTAAATTAAGTTTTAATAAAATATTCTAAATATTCTCCTTTGCACAAGTGTTGTCCATCCCCCTCTTTCCTACAATAATTATTTTCTTTAAATTTCTTAATTGTCTCATTTCCCTCACCCACCTAGAGTTGCTCCTAAATTTACTCCTAGGTGTTCCTAGATTCCCTTTCAGGTTTAAATACTTTCCCTGAAATGAAGTTGTTAATTTAGTTCGTTTTAGAAGGTTCTTAATTGCAAATTCCTTACTATGTTGACCTCGCTTTTTACCATAAGTTCCTCTCTTTCCCTTATTATGTTTCCCCCCATTCCTTAGTTTCCTAATTTTTATTATTCCCTTCTTTCCCCTTTTATTAGGGCCAAAATGGCAGTTTCCCTATTTACTCTTTTCCTTTTATTATTAATTTGAAATCTTTTTACACTTTCACAAGTTAAAAAATTTATTTCTTCTTTACAATTTAAAACCACGGATTTTGATTAAATTATTACTCTCTTCATTTTACCCAAAAAATTTATGAAGACTAAAACTATTACTTAAGTGGTTTTTAGTTTAAATTTTTATTTTTATTTTTATAGGGTCTTTTCTTAAGGTTAGACACAATTTTACCCTGAGAAGTTTTAGACTTAGGACTTAGATTCTGAACTAGGCGACATTTAATTAGGGAAGTAGTTTAAGAATTTCTTAATGTGTTAAATGTATTAGGGCCATCTAGGTTTGTTCCTTCATCAACATCAACATGACGTGCCCTTCAGGACACACCACGTGCTCCAAGGGTGCCACTTGCCTCTAGTGTTTCCTTTGCGCGACGTGCTCTTCAGGATGCACCACATGCTCCAAAGGTGCCACTCGCCTCTAGTGTTTCCTTTGCGCGACATGCCCTTCAGGATGCACCACGTGCTCCAAGGGTCCCACTCGCTCCTTGACTTATTGGTAGACATCAATAACCCCTGGAGTCAACACTCCGCCAGGTGAACTTGTGGGAGATTAAGGGCTCTAAGGAATAAGGCCCCGGCCTTATTACGTGCCCCTTAGAATCATCATGAGCGAATGTCGCAGTCTGCCTTCACAACATCGTGGATCCTCTCAAACTAGGTAATTTTTAACCTACAGTTCGAGCCATGGAAGGAGTGCTAGTAGGTTGTGGCAGGGCTGCTGTCCACACCTCTCCCTCAACCTCTCTGGTAATTGTGTGTGGCCCCTTTACTCCATATGTGAGTCTGGTCGGCAAGCTATCATCAACCTGCATCATCAACAATCGTGTCAGAACATGTCTAAATCATATCATCAAATAAAATATACTAAAATCACATTAAACAATCAACGCCAAAGCACACTCCCTGACTCGATACGGAGTCCAAGGGGTCCCGTCGATGCCTCTACAGCCTCAAGGTCAAAAACCCTGCACATAGTAAAACCGAGTCAATAACACTTGTCAATGTCAAATCAGTAAAACATCATGTCATCTATCATATCGCATCATAATCAAGGATAAATGTTTTCTTATCATAAAAGTCCAAATCACTTGCGAGCAAGTGTCCTCAAAGAATAAGTTTTCTCCGTGTGCCAGAGCAGGATGTTACAGAGGGCTCTAGTGGATAAGTTCATTGGCCTTTGACCTTGTTTCATTGTTATAGACCAATGCATTTTCTATCATTTTTCTCCTAAAATATAGAATGAGTTATCCTTTTATACCTGTGGAAGAGGATATTATTTCTTTCTATTCCAATTGAAAGAAGGAACACTCAATTTTCTATGTTAGCCCCTATTTTAGGGTTGTCATGGATTGCATGTTAATAGTTGGTCATTATATTTTAAATTTCAATGGAAGAAATTGTAGTGGCCGATGTTTGGGTTCAACACTTGCACCTCTCTTTAAATTTCTAGGACAACTCCACTCTCAACAAGATTGAGGATAGTTCAGGGAAGTTCAATGATTTAAATCAACCTAAAGGGGCCCAATTTTCATGTGCTCATATTTGTATTGACCTGACCTTAGATAAAGGTTTATCATAGGCTACTATCCTTCAATTGGATAGATATAAACATTGATAAGAAATAGACTATGAAATCTCTCCCTTTAAATGCAACTCATGCCAAAAATATGGGCACTTTTAAAACCGTTGCCCCAAAAATGGCTTGCTATCATCAACTATTAGAGATAATTCATTGTCTTCAAAAGAAACCTACAACCAAAATGAATGGATCCATTTCCATCCTATGATCAATGGGAAAAAATGTCCTCCTAGGTTCATAAACAAAAATATTCAATATTTAAGCACATTCCTTCCAACCCTAATGTTGGAAAAAGTTTAACAAGTAGCGTATGCTTGTCATTGATGGCAAGTACAATAGTGGAGATGGCAGGATAAGAAGGATAAAATCTCTTGGGGATTCGGACATGAAAGCTCAGGAGGAACAACATTAAGGAAAATGTGCGCAACAAAGCTCAAGATACAGGAGTTTGCGGAGGAGAAGGAAGACAGAGATCTAGTGACCATTGGATCAGATTCAAATTTCCCGAAAGGCCGACAGCCGTCAGATCTGCAGAAGCTGCGAGGGAGATAATCCATCGGGAGAGCGGAGTTCTCAAGTTCGTGAGAACCGGGGCATTGAAAGTCTCGATATCCCGACATAATCAGGACCGTCCATTTGGAAGGACGCGTGGCAGCGATCGGGCGCCACCGGGAGAAGCTCGACAGGAGGCTTCATCGGAGAATCGGGAATCCGAGTTTCACGAATCCCATGAATAGTTACAACAGAAACCCTGAAATCGTGATGAAAGAAATCCTGACTGAACCTGAACCGTCAGATCAACATGTGATCTAGACCATCGATCCAACTCATGACAGTAGACCATGTCAGCTAGGGACACGTGGCACAACCAGGGAATGATAGGTGTCAGGCAGATTCAACACTTCAGGCACATGTAAGTCACGAATCAGACTGACACATGGCATAATTTAACAAGTGTCAAACCACGTGTGACGTCAGCAGAGTATCGGGGATAGGGACTTTGAAATGATAAAGTCACTTGACATCAGGAATGTCGATTTCGC
>SNQJ01S0020433.1:19785-80434 GCA_010110895.2 Picea sitchensis
TGATTCGATATCTAATAAAGGATGACCCACAACATTGACATAAATGAAGTAATATAAACAATATTGATAAAGGAACATAATCTCACTTTGAAGAGACCTTGGCCTAGAAGAAAAAGAATACCTAAAAATTATGTAGGTATAAGTTGCAGAAGAAAGCGCTTAAGAAGACTCATAATCTAAAGGTTGAAGAGAAGGAAAAATAATCTTTGGGAAACCCCTCATCACCTCTCCCTTGGTTCATAGATCCCCTCAAAGTTTTACATACTCACTCAATCTCCTGTGAGTCATATGAAAGACCCTTGAGGAAGTAGGAATGAATCCCTACAATTTTCCTCCTCCCACAAGGGGAAGAAAATTTAACTAAGAGTGTGGAGAGAGAGAGAGAGAGAGAGAGAGAAATAAAACTCAAGGTATCTATAGTTTTTTTCTCTAATAATGAGTACCTCCTCGAATTCAAAATAATTTCTTAGAGATGTGATTTTATATTATATTTGGGTCATTTCTCATAACCATATTATGTTTTTTTTAAATTATTGGCTTGCTAGGACACCTTGTAAGACAATGTACCTACCACTTGTAGGGTAGGGAAAATTTATTATTTTTCTTACATATCTTCTTGTTGGACATTAGGTTCAACACTTCCCATGAGTTTCACGACATGGGTTAACCCCCTCTCATGGATCCTAACTCTAGCAATTGTGGTGGAGACTAACAATTGTGGATTTTTGTCTAACGAAAATCGTAGTCCAACAAGTGGTATCAAAGTGATAGATATCAAGTTTGAAACTCCCTCAGTACGCACTGGTGGGAGAATGTTGGACATTGGGTTCAACGCTTCTCGTGAGTTTCGCGACATGGGTTAACACCCTCTCATGGATCCTAACCATGGATATTGTGGTGGATACTAAATCCTACAGGTTTTGGTCTAATGACAATTGTATTTCAACACTTCCATACTCGATGACTTCCCCTATTGGAACTAAGCTCTTCCTTTTTGAATTTTGTAAAGCATTCCTTTTGGGTTATATCATAATGAAATTTTTATGAAATATATATAACATCTTTTGTGAAAAAAAGAAATGCTAATGTTTCACACAACTTTCCCTTATTAATCCTCTTGATGGAAAATATTTAACATATATATTCAAATATATGCTTTCCAATGGATTTATATTTCTATGCATGACCATATTTGATAATTTAGCTCCTAATATGAATTTTATCTCATGCATGATCTTCCTTTTGGTAGATGTTCATATTATGGGAAATCATCTCTCACAATTTTCAATAACACATTCAATATTTTCTTACCTCCTTGGATATCTTTTTCACTTACATGCTCTTTTTTCCTTCATTGAATTATTCTTGTTTTTATTTAACATTGACAACTACATGACACCCATTTATCTCTTTTACAGTAACCAATAATTGTTTTTCTATCACTAATAACACTTCTCTAAGGTATTCATATTCCATAGGTGGAAGCTATGATATTTTCCCATATTTCATGATTTGCGTATGTGTTCGTCCTCCCATATTGTACTATATAATGATCACATTACCACAATTTATCCCATGACAAGTGATATGCATCCATCATAAGAAATTTCATCTCCTTACTCACCGATGTGAAAATATGCACTGCTTTGGTCAGTGAATCCATATCCTTTAAAAAAAATCACTTAAAGGGATATGAATGCTTTTGTCTCTCCAATACTAATTTTTAAAACATCAGTAATTCTTCCATATTATTCTTACTACCCAAATCAATCACAAACTTGAAACACTTACATGTTGAATTACACGTGGTTATGAAGGTATCCTTTATCAAGCACTTATCATCTTTTTCCGGTATTTTTTGTTGCACCATCTTCACTTTGTGCAACATATATTCTCACTTCTCTATTGTGTTTCTACAACTACATGATTATCTCCTTATGTTTCACCTTTGGTTCACTATGCTTTATCCTCATTACCTCATGTTCCATCCCTCTATGCACACAAGTGATATCTTTGAAAAAAAATTCACAAAATAGGTGTGTCACAAAAGAAGACATCCATAACCAATAATCCCTGTAGCCTAGATCTATAGCCATCAACAATATGTATTCTCAAATTATACATCAAAATAGTCATCCCTTTACAAGGATTGACATAGATCAAGGGAGAAATATGATCTTGAAGATACACTATTCCCGAGATCCACATAGAGAGTGTGTGGAAAACAGGACTATCCAGAACAAACATTTCCAAGCATTGAAGGAGGATGGAAACTTATTGATCTTATCACCAAACCACACACAAATCTCGGATATGTTATGAAGCTACAACAAACCCTAGCTAGTTCACATCCTTAATGGTAATGTCTCGACCATCATCCCCACTATCGGGCAATGCTACTATGTAGAACATATACACATACACATATAAAGAATATGCATTAAATCAAATTAATATATTTAACATGGATTTATTGTTATCATGAAGACTTAAATAGAATTAACAACAATTCGAACTTGCAACAAAATACATGATAACATTTCAAGACACATACATGCATCACATATAAATTAAGTACATAATTAATACTTATCTTTTAAATTGGTGTAACACAACCAACTATGTGTAGACCTTCCACGAACCTCCCAGCCTTAGACCACGTTTCTCATCACTCTCAACAATAGGTCACCCTCGAGCTGGGACTAAGCTCCACAGGGCAAGGGAATCCTAGGCTAGGCAAGGTCAATAGGAAGATACATAGTTTATGAGGAAGGATTCTCTCCCAGGAGCCACTTATGCCCACTACTCACAGACTCTCATTCCCCACATGCCTGTCCCACCCCAAGAGTATACGCCTTCACTGTCACCAAGATAGTCCTTCGGCTACTAAAACTCCCTTACCTTAGGCTTCAGCAACATGCCAGAACATAATTCTTCAAGATCTATGGTAGCTATAGGAACCCTCTAGGAGTTCTCACTTCCTTCGCGCACTCTTTCACCTGGAGAGAATCGCTCATAGGCCTGACAAACTTCCTTTTCAAACACAACCACCTCCCTCCCCTAGAGAGAGTGTTGCACACAGGCCTGCCATCCTTCTTCATCTTTGTTCCAGCATAAGGAGGAACACAATATGGATCAGTAAGGAACGAATGATGGTAGCCAATCACACTCAGCTAAGATACTACGTGACCACAACAACCCACAGTTAAGACACACATGTCATAGACAATTGCAGTATGCTCAGGTTTCATAGAAGACAATGACCTAGATAGTTAAGCATGAAGTCAAATTTGCAAAATGGATAAACTGGGTTTAGAGGACACACAAGAGACATGGCTTCATCCACGGGTTTTCCACTATTTTTAAGATGCGTGACAAGGAAATTATGCAGGGGTCGATGATGAAGGCCAAATGTAGAGAAAAAACAAAATTCACGGGAATACACCAATCGATCACATAGGTTGCACGGTTTCAGGTTTCAGAGTTGCATGAGGTTTGCATCGATCAGATGTAGAGGTAGCACGATTCATACCATAGATGAAAGAATGGAGGTCCCCCATCATGACTCCATTCTTGGATTAAATTGCATGTGCTTGTGCCAACACATGTCGCCCATGAAGTTGCATGCACTCCATCAAGTATGTGTTCCCTTTTCCAGGAACTTAGGATAAAAAAACATACCTTTCACACCACTTTGGAATAATAATAAATTATTATTCAAGGAATTAATCCCTCAAGCTTATCCCCTCTTCCAACCTTTCACCCCCCTCTTCCTTACCCATTCTATGGAATCTTAGTCCCCCATCAGTATTTCTTCTTGGTCGGTTGACACGCAACGATGTTTATATATTATATTAATGATCTGCATAATTACATATACAAAAATCAGGCTCCTGGCCTTAACACTTAGGCCCTCCGACCTAATATACACATAAGTCCACCATCTTATAAATACTTGTCTCACCATCCTACAAAACATGATTACAATTCATAATATCACTGGGGAACTACCGGGGGATATTACAATCCCCTCCCCTTATTTTTCCATTGTCCTTAGTGCAAATTTTACGCAACATTAACAATATTTTCAAAATTTTCAAAAATATGAGGGTATTTTTCCCGCATAGCATCCTCATGCTCCCATGTCATATCCTCAAGACTGTATCAGGTCCATTGGACCTTTACAAGCCCTATGGCTCGATTCCAAAGCTATTTTATTTTCCGATCCAATATGTGCACAAGATGCACTTGCAAGACACCTTCTTGCTTCACCTGAATCACATTCCAATCAATTACATGATTATCATACGGTATATATTTCTTAAGAAATGAAACATGAAACACATTATGTACAGTCATGGATGCAGGTAATGCAATCATATATGCAACTGACCCAATCCTTTATAGGATTTAAAATGGCCCACAAAATCTGGCTGCCAACTTGGCCCAGTTTCCCAGCTTCACAGAACTTCGATTGGATTTTAATTTCAAGAAAACATGGTCAACCACTTTAAACTCCCTGTGGGTTCTTTTTTTATCAACATAAATTTTCTTTCTGTCTTGGGAAACTTTCAAATTCTGCTTAATTTTTAGCATTTGTTCTTCCATTTCCTTGAGCAACTTTGGCCCAATTACTGCCCTATCAGCTGGATTATCCCATCTTACTGGAGTATTTCAATTTCTTCCATAAAGTGCTTCAAATGGGCTCATCTTCAATGATGCTTGATACCCATTATTGTAGGCGAATTCTACCAAGTGTAGGTAGTCTTCCCATTTCAATGGTTTGTCCATCACATACATCCTCAGTATGTCTTCTATTACTCAATTCACCCTCTCTGTCTTCCCACCAGACTCAGGATGATAGGCTATGTTAAAGTTCAGATTCACTCTAAACCACTTGAATAACCCTTTCCATAAATTTGAGGTAAATTTCGGGTCTGTGTCAGACACAATTGTCTTGGGAATACCGTGCAATCTTGCTACTTCCATCATAAATATGTTGACAACATCCATTTCCTTCTGAGTAGTATTTAACAAAATGAAATGGGAAACTTTCATAAGCTTGTCCACCACCACCATGATTGAATCATGTTTCTTGTCTGTTCTGGATAATCCTATGATGAAATCCATTGTCACCATTTCCCACTTCCACTCAGGAATGGGTAAAGGCTGTAGCAACCCTATTGGGTGTCTATGCTCAACTTTAACCTTCTGACAATCCATACATCTGGTGATGTATTCAACAATTTCTCTCTTCATAGCTGGCCAAAAGTAATGGCTCTTGACTATTGCAACATTTTTATGATATCCAGAGTGCCCAACATAAGACACATTATGCATTTCATTCAAAATCACAAGTTTTAAGTCCTAGACATTACGTACATAAATTTTGTTCTTGTACATAAGTGTTTTGTCAGTTTCCAATTTATATTTTTTCACTTTCTATGGCATCTCACCTTGTTGTAGCTTTGCTACCAAATCTCTGTACTGCAAATATGTATTTGCAGCCTCCAAAATGTTTCTTTTAATATCAATTCGGTACATGCTAATGGTTGTATCATGTAATTTGTGTACTCTCCTGTTGAGTGCATCAACAACATTATTTTATTTTCCTTTGATATTCTTGATATCAAATTCATATTCACAAAGAAAATCCAACCACCTAATCTGCCTAGAATTCAAGGTTGGTTGATCAAACAAACACTTTAGACCGTTATGGTCTATCCTCAGTTCAAACCTCCTTCCCATGAGGTAATGTCTTCATTTCTTTAGAGCATGTACTATGGCTGCCAACTCCAAATCATGAGTTTCATAGTTCCTTTCATGCTATTTCAACTTTCTCGATTAATAACAAATTATGAATCCATTTTGAATGAGGACTCCTCCCAGTCCTTCTTTGCATGCATATGTACACACTACAAAGTCTTCACTTAGATCTGCAATCCTTAGGATTGGAGCACTGGTTAATATTTTCTTCAATTGATGGAAGCTTTTCTCACATTCTTTTGTCCACTGAAACTTCTTCTCCTTCCTTTGCAAGGAAGTGATAGGGTGATCTGTCCTCGAGAACCCTGCGATAAACCTTCTATAATAACCATCTAGACCCATAAAGGATCTGGCTTCTGTCACGTTCTTTGGTGCTCACCATTCTCTGATGGCCTCAATCTTCTCAAGATCTACAACTATCCCATCCTTCGAAATAATATGCCCCAAGTAATGGATTTTCTCTTGATAAAATGAACACTTGCTCAACTTGGCATACAGTTTGTTCTCTCTTAGCACCTACAACACCATCCTCAGGTGTTGTTCATGATCTTCCTCTGACTTAGAGTACACCATAATTTCATCCAGGAATACTATGACAAACTTGTCTAGATAGTCCCTGAATACACCATTCATCAGGCACATAAAAACAACGAGTGTGTTTGAAAACCCAAACGACACCATTGTGATCTTGTAATGACCATACCTTTTTCTAAAGGCGGTCTTGTTGATGTCTTCATCGTTTATCCTTACCTTGTGATATCTTGACCTCAGGTCTATCTTCAAAAATATCTTCGCATCCTTCAACCGATTGAAGAGGTCATCAATCCTCGTCAGAGGATATTTGTTCTTTACAGCTACTTTATTCAATTTTTTGAAATCAATGCACAATCTCAGCATCCTATCCTTCCTCTTCATGAACAAGACTAGGGCACCCCAAGGTGACACACTTGGGAGTATATAACCATTCTTTATAAGCTCTTCAAGATGCAATTGCATCTCTGTCATCTCTAGCGTACTCATTCTATAAGGATCTTTTAACACTGGAGCTACTCCGGGCATCAAGTTTACAGATAAGTCAATATCTCTTTTCGAAGGTAGTCTGGGTATCTCCTAAAATATATCCTCAAACTTCTTTAGTACCTCATGATCTTCAATATTTGAGATCTCATCCTTATATGCTTCTTCCAGATGGGTTGCAAATAATTGACAACCTTTCCTGTAGCACTTCTTCAACTACATTGTTGAGATTTCTCTGATAGCAACATCTTTGGGAATTCCTTGGACTATTTTTCGATTTCCTTCCTCATCCAGGCAAGTGAATTCCTTTTTCTAATAGTCCAAGATGTCATGGTGTTGGTCCAACCAGTCCATCGCAGTTAGGCAGTCATAATAACCTAAAGGAAGAACATTCAATTCAACCTTTGTTCTCAGTCCATTCATGTCCACTAGATAGGCCTTAACTAACTCAATGAATTTCCTCTTAGTTCCTATGGCCAACTACACTAACCAAGAATTTTCATGTTTTCTTCTTGACAATTGCAAACTTTCCACCACTCTAGGATCTATATAACTATGGCTAGCCCCTGAATCAATTAAAATAGTAAAGGCATGGTTGTTGATCATACCTTCCACTTAAATCATGTGCGACTGATGATGGGTGTTCTATATGCACTAAAAACACACTAAAAAACCTCAATTAAATTGTCAACCGAGGGTAAGTAAACTTAGATTTGTAGCAATATATATGCCAAGGTAGAAGGATTGGAGGTAGTATACTCTAACTAAGGAAGTGGTTATCTAAGGGATAATCTATTCAAGCAAGAACTATTAATGATCAAACCGTACTAAGAAACTCAAACTATGTAGCCTAAGTTACCTTTGAACAAAGGATTGATGGATAGTTCTAAGAAAGAAAATGAAAACCCTACGTAAAGAAAACTAACTGAATCATAACAATAAGCAAAATAAAGCTATCTACCTAATAGGAAATAGAAAAAACAAACTACTTCAACTAGCCTACTTAAATTCAATAAGCAACTACCCTATCAAAGAAATAAAATAAACAAGAAACTACATTATCAAAGCAAGAATAGACAAGAAAGCAACTAACCTATTAAAGAAAGTAAACAAATAACTAACCTAGGATAACTTCTACAAAAAGTAAACTAATTAATAGGCAACTAATTAAACTAAGAAACAAGTAAACTCTATTCTTAAACTAATCTTCACAACTATTTCTAATTTACAAAAAGAAATCTACTAACTTGAATGCAATAAGAATTAACAACTAATCCTTAATCTATGATAAGAAAACTACTCTTTAATCTACCAAAGCAAGAAGACTATCTATCCTAAAACAACAATAAAACTATCTTCTAATCTATGAAAGCAAGAAACTATTTTCTAATCTATGAAATTCAAATGCATTCTATACTAATATAAGCAAACTCATACTACACTAAACTCAATAATTAACTATGAATTGAAATTACAACATTAATCTAAGAAAGTGAAATTGCATGAAATAAACTAGACTAATCCTATTTAATAATTCAAATTGTAAAAAGGAAAAATACTCACAAAACTGAAATTTAAATACTATTCCAACATAAGGTAAGTAAGCAATTGAACAAATTAAATGAACAAAACTTAAAAAACAATTAAATAATCAATCTAAAATTGAAAACTAAAACCAATACTATCCATCCACTAAAGCCCTGTCAAAGAAATCACGAATTAAAAAAAATGTTCTAAAACTTTGTTTTTATCATCTATTTCAGCATAAAAGAAAACTTAATTTATCATCTAGCTACACACATGGTTAGTCTCTAAGCTTGCAAGCTTCCTTCTACCAACTAAGAATTCATTACATACTAACAAGATTCCTCATAATAACCTGCAAAAACTAAATTAAACCAATTAAATCATAAACAAAAATTTAAATAACGAAGAAGCAAAATGATAATTCATGTACAGAAAAATAAATAAAAAGACATCTATGCTATCTAATTATAAAAAAAACTCATAAGATAGTTACCTAGACTATTGGTGGGCCCCCCAGCAAGTCGTGGTCACTCTTCAAATGCACACCACAAACTTCAGCAAAGCGATTTCACCATTAAAACTAAAAACGCAGGTTTTACATAGTCTGGCAAAATGAAAAATGGAAAAAAAGAGCTAAAATCATTTTTTTCTCTAAAACACGACTTCTTAACTATTGTCTGACCACTGAGGTGGTATTTATAAGCTTTATAAACTGGGAGGTCGACCATTAGAGGGTCAAACCTCTTCTAAAAATAGTAAATTACATTAATGATGCCCTAACTACCGAAATGAAGTGAGCCAATAATCGCCCAACATAACAACCCAAATCGAGTTGTCAAGAGTTCAGTAGTTGGAGGGCATGAGCATGAGAAAAACCCATGTCTCTGATTCACCCATCACTGGCCGCCAATACCATAACCACCAAATCACCCATCATTTTTGTGTAGGACAGAGTGTCGGACGGAGTGTCGGATGGAGTATCGGACTGAGTGTCCGATGGAGTAATGGACTGAGTGTCAGAAGAAAAAACAAGTTGCGATTTTTCCTTGTGACACTGAAAAATGTGAATTAGATTGTTGGAAACATAAAAACATATTGAATTATACTCAAGATCATCATAAAACACAGATTATGCATACCTGGTGTGGATCATAGCGTTTTGGCACAAAATCCCTTCAAAACATGAAAATGCATATATACATTCATCAAAAGTATCTAGTTAACGTCATAAAATTGATCATATCTCGGGCCCAACATTACCCCCACACCTAAGATTTTGCAGGTCCCACTGCAAACAAAAATAAATTGCCCCTCATGACTAAACTTGTGAAGGAGGGGGTGGATTAGCTTTAGAAGCTTTTCCCTCTTTCCCAGGGGATTTTGACTTAGAAATTTTGTGATGTTTCAATTTCATCCAGAGACTATTATTGGTGGTAGTCATATCATCAACCCAACGCTGTAGAGACTTCATCTTGGCTTGTAGGACAACGTTATCATAGCGTAAATGACGACTCAATGTTTCATGCTCTCTAAGTTTGAACTAGAGGGTTTGGAGTTTTTGGAGGTTGCTGATGACAAGTGAGGAAGACTTGAGATTTATATTATACCCTTGATCCTCTAAACCATGCAAGACAACAATTTTACCTCTGCAAAATTAGTTTCAAAAGTGACTGCCTAGAAGCACAACAATTCTGGCCTAGTGAACTTGTGAAAAATAGGTCTCAAAGGGACACCTATAACTACAATACAGTAACTCCTGTGTAAAAAATGAGAGAGTTTTTTTTTTTTTAATATGTCCTTTATAAAACCCTCTCTTGGTTTTCAAAACTTCACTTCCAGTTGTTAGGAAGACATGAAAATAAAACGTGACTAAAACAGGAAAAACAGAGTGTTTTATTTTCTGAAAAACTAGGCCTCTTAAGAGAATTGAATATATCCCAAACCATAATGTATATTAAAAAAATGAGAGAGGTTATTGTTTTTTAATATGTCCTTGATAAAAACCTCTTTTTTTTTTCAAAACTTCACTTTCAGTTGTTTAGTAAAACACGCCAAGAAAACATGTCTAAAATAGGAAAAATTGAGTGTTTTATTTTTTGAAAACACAGGCCTATAAGATGATCGAATATATCCCAAACCATAAAGTATATTATAAAAATGAGAGAGGTTATTGTGTTTTGGTATGTTGTTAACAAAACACTCCTCCAGGTTTCAAAATTACTTTCCCATTTGTTCATAATCCCATCTTGAAGTTGGTTACTTAAAACTTGCAGAAGCGTAGCGTGCTCTTAGCAGAAGCATAGAGTGGTCTTTGAGAGGGAGTTTGGAGGCCTTCTCGGAGGATTTTTGGGCTGAAAGTGGTATGTTTGGAAATTTTATGATTTTTTATACACAATGGAACCATCAAGTACGTAAAATTCCTTGTCCAAACCTCTGAAAAACTGACTTCAAGTCAAGTTGTCCAAATGTGAAGAAACCCTCCTATAGCGATTGTCTTTGGGGAATTTCTCTCAAATACTAACACCTGTGCACAAAATGAAGGATGTTTTTATTTCTTGTTCTATTATTAACAAAAACACCTTTCAGTTTTTTCAAATTCATCCTCCTTAATTCAGAAACCAATTTTGAAGTAGAACTTTGACCAAGACAATCATTTGAAAATTTATGACAAGGAATGATGACATGACCATGAAAAAACTTTATGAACTTGGATGAGTGGATGGAGTAGTAAGGACGCCTAGACACACCAATGACCACTTTACAACCAAGAGATGTCAAATTGTATTTTGAGAATATAACAATTTGACCTAATAACCCTATCAATCACATGAAAGAGTAAACTTGATCACGGGTGACTGACAGACTGACAAATACTAAAAAAAGGCTTGGTTTGTACTAGTAGGCATGGTGAATAGGAGAATTTGTATTTCATGTCATCTATCTGTAACAATTCAAACAATTGTTCCTCTTTTCATAATCTTGTAATACAGATGGCAGTAAGTATTTAGCAATTGTTATCGCTTTGTGTTTGTCACAAAGAATAATTAAGTATAAGAATTCTTCTATAGCATAAACATAAAAATGCACAACAAGCTTATAACACACACAAGGATGCCACAAGTATATAATTTAGCATACCAATACAAAACAAAATTGATATAATATCCCAAGGCATTGTAAAAAGACAGTATGAAAGAATTTTGACAAAAATCCTACTTCCTCTTCTCATGGGTTTTCTATACAAATGGGAAATGATTAGCATTTTTTATCTCAGGAAACTCCCCCTGGACCGACGATATGGCATGTCCTTGTGCCATGAATTAGCAATAGGATTCTTGGTGTTTACTATTTTTAGAAGGGGGTTAGCAATAGGCTTCTTGGTATTCTTGCCCGAGGCTACAGGTGTATCAACAAGTTTCTTGGACTTCTGGTCTGGTAAAGGAATAGCTTGATCATTAGAGTTTGGGTGGAGTAACAGTCCCTAGATCAAGTTTCTTCTTGCTAATCTTGATTTTAAGATGAGGGTTTGAAAATTGGTAAATGAACTCATCCCATGTTTTTTCCTATTTTTCCAACTCGGCTAAGACAAGTAGTTTGATAAGGCTGTGGTGAAATAGGCTTTTATGGGGATTGGTTACATCCTTCCTCACTTGGGAAGACATCTTCTCAAGACTCTTTAAGAAGTAAAAGGGAAAATTCAATGGCTTATTGAACTGAAAGTGAGTTAATAATCAAAAGTGACAAGCTTTAAAGATGGAATATCTACCTTCACGTAATCAATATGGTGATGACTATGAGAGGGTTGATTAGCTCCTCTTTTATCCACTCTTTGGAGTATTCGTTAGCTTTAGAGATGTTTTGAAATTTAGTTTTGAAAACCATGTTATAGCATGCTCTTGGCAACTTGTGGTGTTTAAACCAACGGTCTCCAACTCTTGGGAGCTTTGTGGCTAAGGCAATTGATTCCTCAGAGACTATGAACACATTGAATAAGAGCAGAGGCAGGCTAAGAGTGTTCCATTATTATTTATTTTTCCAACGTGCTCACACAATCCATTCCTCTATCTCACATTATATAATGCATGTGATCATAACTCTGCAATGAACAGTTTGTAACAAAAATAAACCAGTTAAGTGGTTTGTTAAGGAAATGTACAACAGTTTATAACACACGGGAAACTAGCATTTCAAAAATAAAATAATTGTTGATATAATAGCCCGTATTATGAAAACAACACACATAAATTTTTACAAAGATTTACTTCTTCTAGGAAATTTTATCATTTGTCAACTCATGAATCGCTCCCCCACACCTAAGTTTTTTGACACCTCACAATAAAAAATATAGGAAACTAGTTAGTTCTCTCAATAGCTGAAGATTTACAGCTTATTAAGTGTAGAGATAAATTCACAGATTGCTCTGACGAGATGATTAAAAGATGGCCCCACCTATAGGATAAGAGATCCTATATATAGATAAGAAGAGGTAGGCAAGAGAGTTTAAGATATTATCAAAGTTAGTTCCCAATAAAAATTTATGGAGTTCATTAACCTTATATTAAACATACATACTTCATGTCATCTTTGTCTACAAGCAATGTCCTACATTAGGACAAGTTTTAAATTTATTATTTATTTTTTGTCAGATTATTATCCTCGCTAGGTAGAATGCCCTACTGCCAGCAGTCTTGTTTAGTACTCTGGCGGGTTTACCTAGTCATTCCACAAGACAGTACCCACTTCCAGCAGACCTGTTCAGTATCCCAATGGGTTAGCCTCTAACACCCACAGAGACTGGCCCTTCATCTTTTAATATTTTAGTATAAGATTGCTTTATGCAATAATATAGGGGGGCAGATCTAAAAACAACTTTTCTTTATTTTTTTCAATTGGGATGGTATTTATTTTAGAGGATTACTTTCCATTATATTACTTAGTGATTGTCCTTATGTAAGAGGTACTTAAGCGGACGTGGCCTATATAAAGATATGATATAATAAAGCTATTTAATGTGTAGTGGATGATACCATTTAGAAAGAACAAAAAGGTATCACTAGGCTCAACTGACTTTCTTATTTTGTAGTTATTGTGATGTTTCCATGACTAACCACTAATCATACCTCCTTTTTACTCTTTAATAAAGATACTTTCCTCACTTACTCAGGTTTCTTGGGAAAATTGCACGAGATACCTCTAAGCTTGACGGTTATGATATCATTTCCTTATATAGTGGTGAAGATTTTCAAGAGAAATTGATTTTTAGAATGCCTTAAGAACAACAAGATGAACATCTTTGCAAAAATATGGCTAATTACAGCAAGTCAATATTCATTTGATGCTTAGAAGACAACAAGGTTCAAGTGTAACAATGTTTTGAAGAAAAAATCTTCTTTTATATTTCCTTGAACTGTCTACTCCTGGTGGGATAAATACCTACAAAAATATCTAGAATTTCTTATAAAAAACGACACTCTAAAATATCGAAAACTAATGAAATCAATGAGATCAAGTTACTGGAACATGTATCTCATAGTTCTTTTATTAAAATAAAATGTAAAATGAGGTTGCATTAGACTTTAAGCTAAACTAACAACATGCAACTTGTATTTATTATCCTACCCTATCTAAAAATAAAGTTAAATATTTATTCAAGTGTAAGAACTTTTCCAATGTAACCATGTTTGAAGTAAGATAAGAAACATACTCATATTCGAATATGAAAAAGTTACTGCAGTGATTACTTGGATATGAAGAACTAACCAACCTACTTGTTTTGGCATCAGAAGGTGTTGAAGAACAGAATAGTATTGTGGCCTGATGACCTCTTGAAACCAAATTTCAATGTAATATTGATGTTCATCAACAGTAATTTCTATGCTCTCCTTCATCATGCTATGCAGATCCTCTTCTTCTCGATGATTTATTTTTGAAGTACATAAAAGATTTTCTGAGATGGATGTTGATAACTCCTCAATCTTAGGTCTTAATGATTTCTCTCCACTGGATGTAGTCCATAATTTTTCATCTTCCTTCGTATTTTGGCAAGGAAAATAATTTTGTAGCTCATAGGACCTCGATTCTTCTAATATTTACGAAGAGGTAGACAAGTTCTTGGCTATTGTCAAGATGTGTTCTTCCTGACAAGAAGATATCCTAGCTATTGCTAGGATTTGAGAAAGTTCCCTCCGGCTAGTAGTTGCTTCTGATTTCATCTTGCCATTTGATAAAACTTGGTTCACACAAAGATGATGTCCACAAAGTTAGGATCTCCTGATGGTGGTAATAAATACAAGGTTGTATTGTTTGGTTCTGTGGAAGGCTCTAGTGGTCTTGCCTCTTGTCCCACTATTATTGATTCTTCAATTTTCTATTTTATAGTGCTCCCTGTCTTAGTCTCTTCAGAGACAACTTTAGCTCTTTGGGTTAAACTAACTCTTGTTTTTCGATACTGGTTTGTGGAGTTTATGAGTGGAACGTTCCTTCCCCCGAAAAGGTTGGAAGGAACCTTGGGTGAAATGTTTGATTTAGATTTAATTTATCTACCTTTTGGGTCTCTAGGTCTATTCATGAAATAAAAATAAAATAAAATAAACATTGGGTTTGGGGGAGATTGCAATAACAGATGCACAATTTCTCACCTCTTGTCTTAAAGTTCCCCCACCACCAATCTAATGCTAAGGTCTATAAATTATCTATTTCCTAACTATCTCATACCTTGAGACAACTCCTCGACAACAATGCCAAAAATCATGGGTGTTCTATATGCTCTAAAAACACACTAAAAACCCTCAATTAAATTATCAACCCGGGGTAAGTAAACTTAGAGTTGTAGGAATATATATGCCAAGGTAGAAGGATTGGAGATAGTATAGTCTAACTAAGGAAGTGGCTATCTAAGGGATAATATATTCAAGAAAAAACTATTAATGATCAAACACTACTAAGAAACTCAAACTATGTACTCTAAGTAACCTTTGAACAAATGATCGATGGATAGTTCTAAGAAATCAAATGAAAACCCTACGTAAATCAAACTAACTGAATCATAACAATAAGAAAAAGAAAGCTATCTACCTAATAAGAAATAGAAACAACAAACTACTTCAACTAGCCTACTTAAATTCAATAAGAAACTACCCTATCAAAGCAAGAAAATAAACATGCAACCACATTATCAAAGAAAGAATAGACGAGTAAGCAACTAAAATATTAAAGAAAGTAAACAACTAACTAACTAGAATAACTTCTACAACAAGTAAATTAATTAATAAGCAACTAATTAAACTAAGAAACAAGTGAACTCTATTCTTAAACTAATCTTCACAACTATTTCTAATTTACAAAAGGAAATCTACTAAATTTAAAGCAAGAAGAATTAACAACTAATCCTTAATATATGATAAGAAAACTACTCTTTAATCTACCAAAGCAAGAAGACTATCTATCCTACAAAAACAATAAAACTATCTTCTAATCTATGAAAGAAAGAAATTATCTTCTAATCTATGAAATTCAAATGCATTCTATACTAATATAAGCAAACTCATACTACACTAAACTCAATAATTAACTATGAATTGAAATTACAACCTAAATCTAAGAAAATGAAATTGCATGAAATAAACTAGACTAATCCTATTTAATAATTCAAATTGCAAAAAGGGAAAATACTCACAAAACAAAAAATTAAATACTATTCTAGCATAAGGTAAGTAAGCAATTGAAAAAACTAAACGGAAAATTAAATCAGAAAAAATTAAACAACAATTAGATAATCAATCTAAAATTGAAAACTAAAACCAATACTATCCATCCACCGAAGCCCTCTCAAAGAAATCACGAATTAAAAATTTTGTTCTAAGACTATGTTTTTATCATCTATTTCAGCATAAAAGAAAACTTAATTTATCATCTAGCTACAAACACGGTTAGTCTCTAAGCTTGAAAGCTTACTTCTACCAACTAAGAATTCATTACATACTAACAAGATTCCTCACAATAACCTGCAAAAACTAAATTAAACCAATTAAATCATAAACAACAATTTAAATAACGAAGAAGCAAAATGACAATTCATGTATAGAAAAATAAATAAAAAGACATCTACGCTATCTAATTCTCAAACAAACTCATAAGATAGTTATCGAGACTTTTGGTGGCCCCCCCAGCAAGTCATGGTCACTCTTCAAATGCACACCACGAACTTCAACAAAATTATTTCACCATTAAAACTAAAGACATTGGTTTTACACAGTCTGGCAAAATGAAAATGGAAAAACAGAGCTAAAATCGTTTTTGTCTCTAACACACAACTTCTTAACTATTTTCTGACCACTGAGGTGGTATTTATAAGCTTTACAAATTGAGAGTTTGACTACTAGAGGGTTGAATCTCTTCTAAAAATAGTAAATTACATTAATGATGCCCTAACTGTTGAAATGAAGCGAGCCAATAATCGTCCAACATAACAACCCAAATCGAGTTGTCAAGAGTTCAACAGCTGGAGGGCATGAGCACAAGAAAAACACATGTCTCTCATTCACCCATTACTGGCTGCCAATACCATCACCTCCAAATCACCCATCTTTTTTTTGTAGGACGGAGTGTCGGATGGAGTACCGGACCGAGTATCGGATGGAGTACCAGACTGAGTGTCAAAAGCAAAAACAAGCTGTGATTTTTCCCTGTGACGCCAAAAAATGTGAATTAGATTCCTGGAAACATAAAAACATATTGACTTATACTCAAGATCATCATAAAACATGAATTTTTCATACCTCATGTGGATCATAGCGTTTTGGCACAAAATCCCTTCAAAATCTCCTTCAAAACATGAAAACACATATATACATTCGACAAAAGTATCTAATTAACATCATAAAATCGATCATATCTCGGGCCCAACAACTAATTTTCAACTTGTTTGTTGTCTAGGGATACGTAGATCCTTGGCACTTTACTGCCCATGTCCTCCACTATTTCAGCCTGTTGTACATTGTGGACAACTCTCGCTTTATCATTTCTATGGGGGAAATCTTTGTACCTATGGTTCCCTTTACAATCCCAACATTCCATCGGTGGAAGTCTTGGCATTTTCCCACCCACTTTATCTTTCTTGGGCTCTCTAAAATATGGTTGTCCCTAAGGACTGTTTTTGTAAAAGGGAGGTTTGTTTCCCTTCTGCCTCTACTCTTTCTTAAACTTATTCTGGTCATCCCAAGCCTTTTGGAAAGTAGGCTTATCTCTTTGTTGCTCATATAAGAATTTATCTCTTCTTATCATTTCTTCCATAGTATTAGGGTCATCATACTGGATCTTGTCACTTATGGAAGGTGGCATTCCACTCAGATACCTCTAATCTTGGTAGTCTCATCTTCGATGAACATAACATACTTCGACAATCCCAAAAATATTCATTTGTATTCATCAATGGTCATGCTGCCCAACTTGAGTTCAAAGAACTCTTTCATCTTTCTTTCATAGTATCTTTTAGTCAAGTATTTCTTCTCAAAACACCTCTTGAATTCTTTCCAAGTGATATCTTTCTCTCTAATGTGTTGTACCTGCACAAGTTGATGCCACCACATGGATTCCTTTCACTTCAGTTGATACATTGCAATTCTTCCTTCTACATGAGAGGAATAATTTTGTAGTTGCAAATATTTCTTCATGCCAGAAAACCATGTTTCAACATCTTCCTCCTTGTGTTCTTCATCAAATGTAGGAGGATTAATCTTGTTCATTTCCCCCTTCAGTTCATCCAATCTAGATCTCTTGTGCTTTCTGGTAGGAGACAAGCTTGAACTACTGTGTGCCCTCCTCTTGGAGTGACCTTGGGAGTGATGATGGTGTTTACCAACACTCCTTGATATTCTTCCCTCAGAATTATGGTGACTCCATGTTTTTCTCGAGTCTCTCTCCTTATCCAACTTGTTTTCTATTCTCTCTAGACTCTTCATCAACTTTAAGCTGAATTCTCCCTGTTGTTCCTTAGCTTTCATGATCTTTCTCCTATCTACTCGATGAGTTTGGGCATCTTTCTGCAATCTTTCAACGATTTTCACCATATTCCCTTCCTTATCTATCTCTTCTCCATGCCCATTGGACTTCGACCCTTCAACTCCCAAATGAACATCCATTCATTTTTCTTCATCCTCGTAACTAGAAGCAGTTTGTGCCTCTTCCATTTCTTTGCACTCAGTCGCAACTCTATTTAGTTCTGGGACTCATTAAACTTCTACAAACACAATGTGAAGACAACCGAAATTTGTCAGGCCATTATTCCTTAACAAATCCCACAACATTCATAAACAAATATGATTCAAGAAAACGTTCAGTTTTCATTCTCTATGATTCTCATTCAATTAAGAATCCCCGTAGATTTCTTGTTTCAGAGCTTTGCTCTGCTAATTTTTCAGGCTCTATCCCCTTTCTCTCAGTCCCCAACCCACACGACCATGGGTTGTGACCAACCGCTAGATCAATAAGCACTTACTCAGACCTTCGAACTTCGACTTTAGAATATTTCCAAGCACCACACAATAATCACTCATAGTTATGAGTTACCGCACTTTCACAGTAGAGTGGATGAATAGGCCACGTCTACTCAACATCCGACGACTGACACACACTATGGAACCTCAGGCGGCTGAGTTCTAGGACTTTCGGTCTTTGGAAGATTTCACATCCGCACACGTGGAACCATTAATCTCCAAACACTTCCACATCACCTTAGGTGACGTTATTACATTACATCACTTAACGTTTTCCCAATTGTGGGCGCATGAAACGGTGGTTTGTAGTAACCCACCTTTCATCCTACAATTCTTCTAACGCTGACACGTAACCCCTCAGTGAAATCGCGGTTTGTATCGCGGGAACACCCCTAGGAAATAACACACTAAACATTCCTACCATATCCATCTATAGAATGAAACTGATATCTATGCGAAAGAGAGAAGTGAATGATCATAAGAGTCATCCTAGCAAAGGACATTATCTGCAATCTAAAACTTGTTGTTTGGTTATGATATTCACTAGTCCCATCTATATCTATTAGAAAACAAAACACATAGCCCAAACCAATGACAAATTGTATTAAGATATTGAATTAAAGCTAAACAGAAAATTATTCCTAATAAACATGCATACATACGGTTTCATTTGAGCCTTCGATTCCCTTTGGATGAAGTTTAAAATCAAATTTATTTCCATCTAAATATGGTTGTGGTATCAATACTTATGTCATCTAATTTGGAATGAAAATGCCAAACGATGTTGGAAATTGAGTGTTTTTCATGTGCCGAACATGTTCAAAGCTATTGGCTATTGTTGCATCTACCACATAACCACTATTTTTGTTTGTGCATAAAGTGTATGGAAAACGTTGTGTTGGTCATGATCATTATCACCACTTATCACCACCACAATATATATTTTTCCATATTCGAACTTGTTTTGATATCAATTCTTATTTCATATGAATAGGACTACAAATTCCAAATTCCATAGGAAATCGAATGTGTCTCTTGAGAATAACATGTTTCAAGGATCCCAGTTATTATTGCAGCTAACACAGAACAACTGCCCATTTCTGAGTGTTAACTACCAAATACTGAATACATAAATATCACACTAGATCCACGGAGAAATATATAAGGAACCAAACTTTATTATAAGGAAAAACTTGAGTTATGGAAACAACATACATTGTATCCCATTATGAAATGGATCATCTCCTGTTGACTTGCCTCGTCGAGGGGGAATCCTTCTATTGAGTTGTCGCTCCAATTACAATACTTCTCTTCACATCTCATTACATTAATTGAACCCTTTTATATAGTGATACCAACCACCTAAGAACATTCTAGAGGAAGAACATTCTACAAGAAAAACCTTCTAAGAAGTCCTCTTACATTTATTATATCTAACTACTATAGTGGGCCTTATTTAATACTATAGTGGACATAGTTCGCCTTACATTGAATGGCCTCTATTATTGTCACTATGGGCCCTCTGGGCCCCCCACTACCTCTCTAGCTACCTAACATTCCATCCCCCTTATGAAAGTGTTGTCCTCAACACTTGGTGTACAACCATATACCAGGGTCCCATGGATAAGTGTGGACCATATTGTTGAAGTAGACTAGAGAACCAAGGTGCCATGGAGGAATGAATGCCACCATGATGAAGTAGTGAAACCTCCATTGTAAACTAGGGTCCCATGTCCAAGTGCTGATGTGAACTCCATGCAGAATATATTAGAACCCAATAAGCAACTAAAAATGTTGCTCCAAAGATTGACACCTATGATCTGGATCCAAATAAGTAGATTTATCCACATAGTGGGAACGGTTCATAGATGAATCTATAAGGAATAATACCACTGTAGAATATGAAGATTAGACATTGGTAATAATAACTGGCTCCTGATTGGTTACATTGATGTTCTCTATAGAAGGTGGAGTAGAGTCATCAAATAAAATACGAAAGTGGTTGTCATCCCAAAAATTACAACTATTCACATACCAATCATCAAAATTGGCCTCAAAATCATACCAAGAATATACTTATATATTATATCCATCCATGATATCTTCCATAAAATATCTCTCCTTCATTATATCCAAGGACCTTTGAATATTGTGAAAAATTTCCCTAATATCTTGTAGACCCTCTTGCAGATGGTTCTCAAGGGCTTCAAAATTTCTTAGAAATCCCATGAGGATTTGAGAGTCAATATACATTGGAAACACAAAATATAATATACCAAAACAAATCTCCTAAAATGATTTATACAAAAGCACTAATTTGATAGCAATTTGAGCACCCTTGTTGATTTTAAATCAACAATATCTTCACTTCCAGAACTCTGATTTGGGTGAAGTTTTTTTTTTTTTTAAATAAGATATTTTTGAAAGAGGAACTCATATATGTAATTTGTTTTAGTAAATTTAGCCCCAAAATTTACATAAATCAGAAAAATAGTGTCGTCGTCTGTGAAAAAACACTGAAAATAACAGATTTTAAAATGTCGATACCAATTGTTAAGTACCAAAGACTGAATACATAAATATCACAATATATCTACAAAGAAATATAGAATAAATCATACTTTATTATAAGAAAACCCTTGAGTTAGGGAAACACCATACAATGGATCCTATTATGGAAGGGATCCTCTCATGTTCACTTTCTCTTCGAGGGGGAATCCTCCTATTGATCTATCACTCCAAATAAAATACTTCTATTCACATCTCATTACATTAATTGAACTCCTTTATATAGTTCTACCAACCACCTAAGAACATTCTAGAGGAAGAAACTTCTAGAAGCAAAACCTTCTAAGAAGTCCTCTTACATTTATTATATCCAACTACCATAGTGAGCCTTATTTAATACTATAGTGTACCTAGTCCACCTTACACTAAATGACCTCTATTATTGTCACTATGGGCCCTCCGGGCCCTTCACTACCTCTCTAGCTATCGAAAACTGAGCATAATGTCTAGGAAAATGTTGTGTCAATATTCACAACTATCACTACCACCATATATGTTTTCACCTGGTCATGTGCTCATAGTAGCAATCCCATTCTCTTATATATCAATTTCCATATAGCCATTTCAGTGATATTTTCTCACATTTTTTTATCTCAAGGGCTTGCTGCATTTAGTGTTTTTTAGGGGCTAAGTGTATAGATGGTTCATTTTTCTATCCCATGGAGACATGTACAATAAAAAATTAGTGCGCACAATATTTAGTTATCATGTCCCATTGCATTGTATAGACACTTGTGCACTTGGTCGGATATAAGAAAGATCTTGGGTTCAATTCTCACAAGATACTAAGCTTAGAATTCTAGATTTTATCTGGGAGGAGGATGAAAACTATATTATGGTGTTGGCTTAGTCTTGGCTTGGTTCATATACAAATTCTCGTGATGTGAGGCCCACGTCATTCAACCCATCAATTCCACGTTTTTTAGTTTAATAAAATGAATGATGGAAAGAGTCATATCTTAATGCTTTCCATTTGTCTCTTAACCAAGCAATCAGTGTTTTCCTTTCTCATAACATTTGGCATTGTTTATCAGTAGCAATGTTCTTTTTACTTCCCGATACATGTAACATGAAGGTGGTGTCATGAGTAGAGAAAAATAAATGAGGGTGTTCAAGAAAAATAGAATACAACATTGTAACACAATATATGTGTCCTCAATGTTTTTCTTTGTTTTGTCACCATAGGAGTGGTTTAGTGTTCCAATCTATTTGAAGAAGAGATGAACATTGGTACATACTAAAAAGTTACATGGAGCCATCATTTTCCTTTCTCATTAAGACAAGGTGTTGAATCTAAAAGTATATGTTACTTACTAAGTTAAGCTATGGTTATCTCAAGCTTTGTACTCTCCATTTTGATATGCAACTATGTTTTATAAAAATGTTTTGAAATAAATAAAAACATTTTGAAATTAAATATAATGTAATGTTTATGTGGAGAGAACAAGAATCTCAAAATTTCTTTCACAGTTATATAATATCAAAATTTCATTTACACACGAATGTGCATCTCACCACCTATCAATTTTCCAGACACAAGGATGTGAGGGATCTAGTCACAAAAAATATCATCTCGAGGTTACTTTTCCTCAGTTTGATATGCATAATTATTTTTGAGAAAATATTGCAATGGAAGATAAGCAAATCTCATGATAGACATCTGCAATTATTCAAACTACTCTTCAAATTGTGTAAGTGGTATCTATTGTTTATTATTGGCACTATGTATTTAATAAGCAACATTTAAATCCATAAATTTAATTTGGACCAATTTTATATTGGACATGCCCTATTATGAATGAATACAAATGAGGCTAGAGATGTGATTCTTTATGTAAATGATCAAAGGAAATAAATACTCATCACATACAAAAAGCCATAGGATGCATATAAGCCACCTCTTTAATGGAATCAATATAATTCCTATGAACTTTGGCACCGCCATTATATGGTTTTTGGGGGGTTGTGTTTTTCTTAGATACTTTAATGTTGTCAACTGGAAAACATAAGCATAAGCATGGAATGATTTTGTAATATGTATACTATAAAAATATGTTTTTATATTCATGCTATTGTATCTCATTCTCATAATGTGATTCTAATATTTAGAATGGTTGTTCTTGATTATGTTCACTTGAAATATTTCATGGTTTATGAGACCCATTTATATAATTAAACTCATTCTATAATGTATCTAGGTACATTTAGTGTCATGTTCCAAATTTAAAACAAAAATAAATCCATACTTTATCCAATTAAATAACCAATAATTTATAATTAAGGAAACCCTGTGGAAATTTTAATCAACTCACGTGGGTGAGGAGCTTACCTGTGTTGAATAACTCAACTTATCTGCAACCTTATGACTTCATAAATGAAACCATACCCTAATCCTTGACCTGCAACTGCAACACAAAGTGGGAGACAACTGGCCACCCAACCATAAGCCTTGCTAATCTAATATTTAGTGCAGGCCATCTCCAAGCCTCCAATCTACTACCATACCAGTGAATCCTTATCCTTTCCCTCTCTAAAACTTCATCCAAAGAGATATGTGCAATAAGAGATTTGTTTTTCTCATCCTTTTACCTCTTTATATAAAGTCCATTTGTGGTAAAGAACCCAATCCCTAGGGTCCATTATTTAATTATTTATTATACTTTAGGGTTTCTCGATTAATCAAGGTTACTTATTTTACCATTCTATTTAATTACCCTAATATCCATAATAAATACTTATTATGACCCCCTTTAGGATAATTATTATATACTTATTTATTATTATTTATTCCAATAAGTATTTATTATGATCATTTTAGGAGAATTACTATATTCTTGATATTATTATTATTATTTATATTTAATAATAATAATATGGGGCATGACATACACCCCTTCTTGAAGGGAATTCATCCCGAAGTTATCTTAATCAAGTTTCTTATAGGTTTATTATTATTATTATTATTAGCTCACCATCCTCCATAAAACCCTCAATTAGTTTTTGTACCTTCCGTAACACCTTTTGCTAGAATAGTATAAGTCCACCCAAGTGACTACAACAGGCATCAAAGTCCACATCACAAACAAATAAGTCTGAGTACTCTTTATCCATCATTCCCAACTTTCAGAACAAGGATTAAATCATACCAGTATATCTAGAGCCCCAAGGCTCGAGACCTCATCTACCGAAGACTCAAGTACTCATCGAGATCGGTAATCATGTACACCATACATCTCAAAATTTTGTCCTAAACTCCCTCCACAACACCCAGGTAAAACCCCACACATCAATGTACAATCCCAAAACACCATCGACGAGTAATGCTCCAACTATTCTTTGGGACTTTAGCATCACAAATCCAATAAAATGCATAATAATTACTGACATAAGTAGTATATTTAATTTTCCCCATCCCATAATATGTTACTATGTAATATTATCCTCATGGTTATGGGCTCCCACGACATCATCAAGTAAACTGGTGATCTAGGCCAACTAGTGGATAACCTAACAATCACCACCTTACAACATGAAATCAATGCATTAGTCATAATATCAACATAGTATTTGGAACCACATATAACATAACATCATGAAAATGCTAATACTTTCAACACATATCACATGTAGGGTAAATAACTATCATGATTCATCAACAAAATCCAATTTACTATTGTGCATAATTATTGGCTTGGGATTTAAATAAGAATTCATCATCAACCATCCATCTACATGGAAATACTTAGTTAATTTTTTGATCTTGGGTTGGAGCACTAATACCATGAGTGCTAGGTTCTCATAAATATACCAATTGTTTTTTGACACTCATTTCCTCTTATTTCAACCAAAAGATTAAAAATTTAGGTGATGACTATAATCACCTTATCATACGTAAATTTTCCCATTTAATTCATTTCATATTTCTTTGAGAACGTGAGCATTTAATAAGTTTATGTGTATAAATTCACTCAATCATGCCAAGACTCTTCCTAAATAGTAAAATGAAAAATCCAACCTTTTTTCATGAAGTTCATAAGCCATAACATCAACAATCATATCCACAAGAAACATGCTTCGTAGAAAATGGAAGAGTCTCAAAAAAACTATCCCTCTCATCTTTTATTCTACTCCAATATGAGATATCCATTGTTTAGTTTCTAACATGGTACCAATTAGAACCATGTGGATCATGCTTTATGTAATTTATTGTCTTTGCCCATTCAAATCCATTATAGAGTCTCGATCAAACATTGTGATTATTGTGAATGATGGTATGGTGTAGGTAACCAAAAACCCCTGGAGTAAACACAAGAACCTATAATCTTGTGATCTCAAAGAACAGAACAATTTGCATAGGAACACAATTGGAACATGACACGTGTTTCGCAGCACCAAAGACTAGCAGCTCACTACGTCCACAAAAAACCCCATGAAATCTGTGAGAGATAATGTGTTTTTAATATCACATCTATTATTGAGCTCTTGGGTGGACACGTCTTCATTACCACTACATCAAATTTAAGGGACACTTTATGATAACCCGTAGAAATAAAATTGTTGTTGAAATAAACTTGTAGATTCAACCATAGGGGATATTATTTAGGTGCTATGTTATATTACTTGGTGGGTATGCCAATATAACTCATGATTTAGTCAGTGGGTTAAAATACTAATCCTACATGTGGTAAAATCAATCCGATAACTTAGGGTTCCCAAATTATTTCTCCCCTCCCCTATATCTAGAGAGTGTACACACCATTGATAATTTTTTGGGTGAGTTATTACCATAGCTCCAATCATTATCACCAATTTGTTTGGAACAAATGCAATTAAATATGTGTTTATGTTAATTTATGAAAATGCATACTTGGCCAAATTGTTTTTGAGAGCGAAGATGGAAGCTAGACATAACTTATAGACTACAAAACACATTTTCTTCCAGCTTCATATCCATATGGAAAATCTTCATAACCACTAATCATAAATATGAATGCTCCATAGTGGAAGGGATCCAATTAGTATGGTTCTATTGAAGGTTAAAAAATGATCATTTGCATAAGCATGATTGAATTTAAGAAAAGAAAAAAGAGAAAAGAAAATAAATGAGGGATTATACTCATTTGTACAATTTATTGGACTGAAACCATTTGTACAATTCGCTGGAATGAAACCAAGTTTATTCGTGCCATTCATTTCCTTCTCTTTTTGAAATCCCTATATGACCTTGTCATGGTGTGGCTAGATTCTATCACCATAGATTTTAGTTACTTTTAAATCCAATGAAAATGTCCTTTCTTCCTATTCTCCATTGTAAGTGTTCCTTGAAATTCTTATACGAAATTTTTCATGATCATGCTCCCATTTCTTACAGTGACACTCATTGGCATTCATACAACTATGAAAAATGGAAAAGAGTTTTATGGCTTATCATAACGATATATTTCACATATTCACTACAACCTGTAATTTTGATCCTTCAATTTAATACGCATTATTTTACAAAAACCCAATTCAAAGGCTTGTTCATATTTACACTTATCTTTACAGTTCTCTAATGACAAGATACTTGGTATTTCCCCCTCGTCCTATGAAAAACCACAATGAAAGGGAACATGGGAATATTAAAAAGTGATTAAACACATGATAAAAATTATGAGCCTTCAATTTATAGAGATCTAGTCCCACCAATAGCCAATTTCTTATTCTCATTTGGGTATTCACTCTACTTCCACCCATACCCATGTCATCCTCTCTACTCATGATTTTCTGTGTACAATTATGCAAACTCAAGGGAATAGTAATTATGAAATTGCAAAATCAACATGCAAACAAATGGACAAGTGGATAGACCTATCTTGCAACAATTTGTAACATTTCGCTCTTGCATGCACTTAGCAGACTTATTCTTTGATGACACTTGTGTACAAGTGATATGGATCACTATACTATGGGAAGTTTTTATTATGAATATGAGAAATTGTGGATTTGATGATATGTTATTTTTTTTGTGTTTATATCGATAGGCATTATTGACTAGGTTCTCCTAAGTGTGCAACACTCTGGACGTAGATGATATCGAGGCATCAAGGAAAATCCTAGGACTCTAGATCGAGTCAGGGAGTGGACTGTTAGGGTTTAAATGTGTTGATGTGACATATGTACATATGATTAGATATTATGATGTTGATTTTTATTGCTAACATGGTTCATTAAAGGATGAAGGTTGACGATAGCTTGTCGACCAGGCTCACATTTGGAGTAAATGGGTCACGCACAAAAACCATAGACATTGAGAGAGAGGTGTGGCAATAGCCTTGGCACAACCTAATATCACTATTGTCGTGGCTCAAACTATAGGTTAACGATTACCTAGTTCGAGAGACTCACGATTCCATGAGGGTAGATTGTGACAATCACTCATGATGATTCTAAGGGGCACACAATAAGGCATCGTCCTTATTCCTTAGAGGCCCTTAGTCTCCCACAATATCACCTGATGGAGTATTGACTCCAGGGGTTTGACATTTACCAAATTTTGTCAAGAGGCGAGTGGCACCCTCAGAGCATGAAGTGAGTCTTGAAGGGCACGTCGCGCAAAAAAAAAAAAAAAAAAGAGGCGAGTGGCAGCCTTGGAGGACATAATGCATCCTGAAGGCCATGTCGCGATTTTAACTAGTAAGTGAATAAACCTAGTGCCTAGAAAACTATGACTTCTTAGGACTTGGTCGCCCTTAAAACGTATCATGTGATGAGTAAGTTTAATAACAAATTTTCCTTTAAGAACTGTCACCAAGCCTAGTGAATTTAAAACCTAGGTCTAAGTGGAACCTCTGACCAAAAAAAAAAAATTATCATATAACAAGAAGGGGGTGAAGAAATTCAAACTTTAATTATTAAAGTAAAAATTATAATGGAGGATTAAGTTTATTAAAAGGGTAAATGGTTGTTTTTCTACACTTGCTAAATCTGATTTTTAGTTAAAAAGAAAAAGGGAAACTTAAAGAAAAGGGGAAACTTAAGGAAAATGGGGAATGTCTAACTTAGTAAGGAATCTAGATTTTGGAACTTTCTATTTATGAATTCAACTAGGAATTTAGAAAGGCGTAATTAATTTAAGAATTGTAAGAGAATAATGGGACACCAAGGAGCGTTTTTAGGATCACTTTTAGGTGGGTGAGGGAAATAGACAAATTTAATTAATTAATAAATTGATTTTCTGGTGCAACTAGGGGATCGAGTGACATGTGTATGGGGGAGTTTTTTCCTAATTAATTAAATGAAAAAGGAATCTAATGAGGGTTTGGGAAACTAGTGACTAGGAAACTCTAAAAAGGATGGCAGAGGAGGAGTAGAGACAAATTTGGCTTGTGTAACATTACAATGCCAAAATTTCATCTTGAATGAACTTTCTCTTATGGGAGTTGGGATACCTAGCTCGGGTAACGAGTGGTAGCTCGACCTTGTGAGGCAAGTTGGGTGCTAGAACTATTTGGGATTGTGTGCATGGCCCCTTTGTGCCTTAGAGGCTCCGGGGGAAGAAGAGTACCCCTAGTGTTGGCTAGGAGGTACCTATGAGTTTTCAACGTTTGGAAAGTGGGACTTGGATGGAGCGTGAGGAAGACTCAGATGGAGCGCAAGCACGGGATAGTGAATTCTAGTTATTCGTCGTCAGTTACAGGTATGCAAATGCGATTTTTTTGTAAAAAGAAAAATAAAAGAAAATATTGGTTTAATTTATGTACATGAATATCTATGACAAATGTTGAAGTTGATTAGGACAACAATGGTGAAATGTAATTCAGTAATTTTATTTCCAGCTTAAAATTTAAAATGGTGGCAGTGAATTAGTTTTTGTATTCCCTGATTGTTTAATGAAAAATGTTCGTTTATGTGAATTCCTTGTTTAATGATCTATTGTTAGATACGTTGAAAACTATTCATTGATCTCTCTTTTAAAAAATTTTATCACCATAGTCCATCCTTGCCAACCCTTGCCCTGTTAGATCACGTTCACCTTGAAATATCCTATAAGCCCCATTGATTTTTCTCGGCACCTTGATTCTTCTCTAAGCCCTTTTTTTCGCCGCCTTTCATTTTTTTTTGTCAGCATCCTTCATTTGATCTTTGGGTGTGAAGTGTTAGCCTCGTTCTCACAAAAATTTGTGTAATTCTCTTCAACCGTCGTCTTCCCTTACACAACATTTCTCACACCATCACTCTACGACTGCCCTTGAAACTCAACTAATTCCTGCATTAATAAAATGATTTTATCTTCTTGGTACCCATGCATTTTTCTCATCTACCATCCCCTTTCCCATCGTGTTGTTATTTACCTTTCGCAACCTGCCAAAAGATTTAGTTTTTATTTATTCAGCCAAGCTGTTGTTTTCATCTATGCTTTTAGTTACCCTTCCTTCGAATTTGAAAGTATATTTGCAATGGAATGGCCTCTGCCTCAAATTTGTTTATCCTGCATTTCCATACCTTTTCCAATGAGTTTCAATCCCAAGTTGAGTTCCATGCATAGTGAATGTTGGATCGCGAGTGACAGATATTACATGCCCTCACTGTCTAGGAACATCATGTGTTTCCTACTCCTTCTCTCCTTCAATGCGAACCTTCACTTGTGCTTGCGCGGTACCCTCCCTTGGCAACTTGTCTCTTGTGAGAAGAGTGCCTTCAACCTACTACAACTTGACACTTGCCCAAATTGGTTGCGGTTGAGCCAACCCGTAATCTCCGATTTTGTTTTTCTGTGCCAGGCTCAGTTATTGAGCGATGAATCATGGTCGATTGGCCTCTTGGTTGCTTCCTCACCATATCAGTGCTCGTTATGTTGGTTACTTCATGATGTGGTTGAATGCAACATTCCCCTCTTATCGAGCACAACTCTTGACTGCATCCAGATCAGAGATTCCAGAGTGTTTCCTCCACCTCAACCCCGGGCATCCAGGAACCCTCAACCTTAGACACAGGAGTACTCACTGCTCCTTCTCTATGTTCGACCACCTACCCCTCTGTGCATGTCAGATACTCTCTGTGATTTGGTGGCTGAGAAAATAGTTCATTTCCCTTATCTCAAAATGAATACTGTAAGGGTGTTTCCACCTGTAATCTAATCTCGGATGCAACCTTGATTTAGAATTAAATGACTCAGAATAATTTAAGTTAGTTATAACTTAAAATATCACGTCGTAGTTTTGTTGTGCATTTATTTTTTATTAAATTCTTCAGAGGTATTATTCTAGATGGAAATTCTAATCCCAAATACAATTATGTCAAAATTTTAGATGCGGTTAATTTTGTTCTAGCTTTTAGTTTTGGTGTGAATATAGTCGAATCTATGAAATAATGTGGAAGTATTTAAAGGTTCTAGCATTTCATTCTGATGGTATTACAGTTCCAATTTATTTAATCAATGTGGAAATATTTAAATTCATTCGAGCAAATTGTTCTAGTGAATCGTAGTTAGAATTAATTAATGTTGCAGAAAACTTCAATTTGTTTTAGTGGATTGTTCTGGCGAACTATAGTTCGACTTTAATTAAATGTAGCGGTAGTCTTTAAAGCAAATCACCTTCATTTTAATCGATTTAGTAAATTGTAATTCATATTATTCTGTTGACTAGATTATAATGGGCCACTCTGATATGTTGAGGAAGGATCTTTTGCTTAATTAATTTTTCCTCCTAACTATGTTGAGATCGTCTCTTGCGCGCAACTAATTATATGTTTTACTCATTGTTGAGTTGGCCTCTTGCTTTGATTGATTTGATGGTTAGGTCCCTTGTACATTAATAATTATTTGTATTAAATGTGGTTACCTTGTGGTGATGTTTAGCATAATGGATTAGGGTGTTTTCATCTCAGAATTTCGTATAATGTATGGAAGTTAAATTGGAATTTTGATGCTTTGGATTATTTGTCTTGATTAAAGGTTTAGAATTGTTTATTTTTGCGCCATAATTACCCTCGCACTTGTCTCCATGTGGCGGCATGATTCCTTATGATTGGATTCATTGTGTGCGTCATTAGATAATTTGGTATGACAACCTGGCTTGGGGTGATGTGCTTACCCTTCCCATTAATGATGATGTGATGATTGATTTTGATGTTTTGGATCATGTGTTGCAATCCTTGAATGTGATTTTGTTCCTCTCTCACCGGGAAGGTTCTAATTACCAATGTCACTTGATTTTGTTTGTGTTGGGATCGATTGATTTTACCCTTTTCTTAGTAGGCGTGATCTTGCTTGTGTTGGGCAGGATGTAGACATCTCCTCGTTCCTCAGAACATTTGCCAACCTTGAGATGTTAAATGGTCAAAATAGATGGGAACCTAGGCTTGAGAATTTCTTATGTGTCCTAGAGGTCCTAACCATTGCAAGGTAGGACGGGCAGGTAGTCGTTTTTATCTTTCATATGATTAAGTGTCGTATGTTGCTTCTCGTTGCCTGATATGCTAGTATGCTAAGTCATTATGTTGTATGATTCGTGGATTGCATTTTTTGTGTTCATCATCGAGTTGCATTGATTTACTGTTGTCGTGTTACTTCCCTTCTTTTACAAAAAAAAATTGCACCTTTTATGCGTCGTATGTTGTTGTAAAAATGAGGGTTGTTACATATGTTATCAGAGTCGATTCGACCCACGACTTGGGATCACTACGAATTCCATTGATTAGTTGTATGATTATAAGGTTTCTAATTAAATTGATTGTATTTGTGTTGATAATCATGGTTATAGGACGTTGTGGAGGAAGACAATGGGGTGCTAGGGGAGGATGCATGACGCCCTCGGTAGCATCCATGCCTGAGGGTCTAGCCTCCAGGGAGACAAACAGGTTTTCGGGCAGGAACATATAACTGTGGATGGTGTGGTTGGGATGATGAGGTCCTTTCAATGGATTTATGAAGCATTGATCAACCGTTTGGATAGAAATGAGGCCAGGGAACAAACACCCCCTAAGGGTCAACTGTGCACTCCAGTAGGTACTGGTAGCATTCACTGTGAACTCAAGAAGGTTAAATTTCCTGAGTTCTTTGGTTCCCCGGACAACACAGCCGTTGAGGCATGGTTAGGGAATATGGAAATATTCATTTCACTTCGAGAATATACATCCAACATGAAGGTATGCATGGCGATCTTTCAACTGAAGGGGAGCACTATTCTATGGTGGAAGATGCACCTACCACAATTGAACATGGTCGTTGAAGTCGTGTCATGAGAACTGTTCAAGGAACGGTTATGAGATAGTTATCTATCTAAGGAATTCATTGAGTGTCAACTGAATGAGTTCAATTCCTTGTGACAGGGTGATCGTACGGTGCCCGACTATGAGGCTTGTTTCATGGAGCTTCTTCGATATGCTCCCCACATGAATACCGAGACACTTAAGGTCAACAAGTTTTTGTTTGGCCTTAATGTGATCATTCGTGCAAAGGTTAATATTTGTATGCCTCAAAATTTGCATGATGTTGTTCAAAAGGCCTTCATAGTAGAGGAGGAGCATATTATCAGGGGTCAAAGAAGGACTCTAGCAGGACATGTGTCATCTGGTGCGTTGTAGCATGAGACACTAGCTAGACATTCACCAAGATTTAGAGGCACTTAGAGAGGATCCACATACACTACACCATGGCGACTGGTGCCTCAGCAGCGGACTCCTTATAGAGGACCACAACACCAACAACAACATCGATCGTAGCAACAAAAGTTTAGGCATGTTCAACAGAACAAACCAGGCTTCCAGGCTAGTGGGCCATCATCTTCTACTTCAAGTACCAGGGGTACTTGACCGAAGAAAGGGTGTTGGACATGTGGAGAGCCACATTAACAACATGACTACCCAGTGGAGAGGACCAGAGCCTCTGAGTCAGTCGGACCCAATACCGTGGGAGATTTGGGCAAGGCCCATTAGATTCATGAAGTGGTGAATAACTGCTAGGAAGAGAACCAGTCGACCGTGCTTGAGATGTCAGGTATCTTCGCTGACCAGACCCTTATCATTTTGATAGATCTAGGTGCTACAAAGAATTTTATTCTGGTGTAGCGCTAAAAATAATTAAGGTAAAGGTAGTCGAACAAGACGAGTTTAGCTTTGTTGAAATGGCTTCGGGAACAAAACATAAGGTTGGAGGGAAGGTTATGGGTTGTAGCCTTAACCTAGAAGATTTTTTCACAAAGGCTAACTTGTACCTCACAATATTAGGGTATTATGACATTGTGATCGGTATGGACTGGTTGGAATCACATGAGGCGATACTCAACTGTAAGATGAAATGGTTGAGCTTAGTCGATGACGATGGAAAAAGGCACATGATTGTGGTTTGAAACTAGGGAGTCTCCCTGAGGTTCATCTCTTCCTTACAACCACAAAAGAGCATGCACAAGGTATGTAAGCTTTATGAAATCCTTGGGTTAAACTAGAAGGGAGTAGTGGAAGGCCTAGAAAAAATTTCGGTGGTGCAAGAGTTTGCGGATGTCTTCCAGAGGAGTTACCTGGGATGATTCCAAAGAGGGAATTGGAATTTACCATCGACCTAAGGAACTGAACTGATAGAAAGAACGCCTTATCGAATGTCAACCCCAGAGTTACAGGAATTGAAAATGCAACTGAAGGAGTTGTTGGACCTAGGGCTTATACATCCAAGTGTGTCATTCGTGGGGTGCGCCTGTTATTTTCATATGGAATAAGGATGTGTCGTGGAGACTCTACATTGACTACCGTCAATTGAAAAAGGAAACGATCAGGAATCAATATCTGTTTCCAAGGATTGATGATCTATTTGATCAGATGAAAGGTGCGATGGTGTTTTCAAATATTGACTTGAGATCATGGTATCACCAGTTATAGATCAAGGAGGATGACATACCTAAGACCACTTTTAAGACGATGTTTGGACATTAAGGGTTTATTGTTTTACTGTTTGGACTAACGAACTCCCCAGGGGTATTTACGAGTTTGATGAATCAGGTGTTCCGTGAATACTTGGAAAAGTTCATCCAAGTATTTATTGACGATATTTTGTTTTACTCTTGGATGATGGAGGAGCATGACGAGAACTTGCGCATGCTACTACAGTGTCTACGAGACTGAAAATTATTTGGGAAATTGTCCAAATGCTCATTTTATCAATCGAATATTCATTACTTAGGTCATATCATATCCGGTGAAGGTATCATTGTGGATGCAACAAAAGTCGAGGCTATTATGGAATGGTCTACGTCGAAAATGTCCTAGAAGTGCGTAGCTTCATGGGGTTAGTGGGATACTACCGACGGTTTGTCGAGGGTTTTTCAAAGATAGAAAATCCGATCATGGAATTGGAGAAGAAGGACAAGAAGTTTGTTTGGACCAAGAAATGCGTCGAAGCATTTTGGAGGCTCAAGGAGTTTTTGACGACAAAACTGATACTAAAGGTCCCTGACATGGATGCAGATTTCTTGGTATGCACTGACGCATCCAAGGAAGGCTTAGGTGGAGTCTTCATGCAAGATAGTCGAGTGATCACTTACATCTCAAAAAATTTGAGAATGCATGAGGAGAACTATGCGATGCATGATTTGCAGTTGTTAGCCATTGTATATTCCTTGAAAGTTTGGAGACACTACCCGATTGGACGAAAATCCAAACTAAAAATGGACCACTATGGTCTACAACACATCTTTACGCAAAGCGACTTGAATGCGTGACAATGAAGTTGGTCGAAATTGCTTCGCGAGTATGATTTAAAGATTACTTACATAAAAGGGACAGTGAATAGAGTGGCTGATGCGTTGAGTCGGAGACCACACATATTTTCAGTGATGACTTGATGCAGGAGCATCCACACCTCATCAAGCGAGCCGGCGTGTAGAGCAGAAAAGACAGCTGGGCAGCGCCAGCGCCAATTTGGAAACATTGTGATATTGTTGTGCCAAAACATTAATGCGTTGATGTGATGAAGTGCACTTGTACATTGTAGCGTTCCTTGAGCAGATAAGCTCTCATCCTTAGGTAGCTGAGGCATTTATTAGATTTAATGCAGGTAGATAAATTAATTAAGTCTAGATTAGACAGTTTTACTTTGGTGAGGGAAAACGAAATATAGGCACCCTCCTTTGTATCATTGTAACAACGAGCATTTGTATTAGCATTAGTATTCGTATGAGAAACAGGAGCAAGAAGAGAGTAAGCAGAGAACTTGTGGAGAACATCCATGTACAGATTGAATTAATAGAAAGAAGACTTTGATTCAATTCCATGGCTGTGGTTATTCTCTGGGCGTTGTTGATATTATGTTGTTGTATAATTGCTTCTTGTTATGATTTTCTTCTATATGCTGCGTATGTGATTTCATGGAAGGTTCAAAATCTGAGAGAATGAGCAAATGAGTTTCAATTGTTTCTCTGTCTGAGCCAGGAGATTCCTGCATAGAGTGCAGTTGAATTCATCCGCATAGAGTGCGTTGATGAGGCTTAGCAGTTAAACTCTTGTTCTCGATTCACCCAGAAGCGTTTTGGGTAGATGGAGCCGTGCAAGACGTGCGCAGGCTAGACGAGGTCTCAAAGTTGTGATTCTGAGATAAGGCATTGATAGACTGTTGCTGCTGGAGTGCACAGGGTCAGAAGTCCTCAAAACTTAACGTGGTTGAATATCATATGCAAGGAGTGCGTGCAGGGAGTTTCCAGAAGAAGCTCAGAAGATGTGGAAGGTTCAGGAAAGATAGGCCTTCAAAGTAGTCGAAGAGCAGTGAAGAGAACATTCGCGAACAGGTTGCACGGGGAAGTGAGCAGGTTGGCAGACGGGTCTCGTGGAGAGATGTTTCTTATTAGGAATTTTGTGTAAGGAGGAAAAGTGGAGGTGAATTCTACAGTGCAGACGGAAGAAAGTCCAAAGCTCAGATTTGATAGAAGCCGTCGACCACAAGGAGTGTGAATCGTCTCGTGGATCGGACGCACCGGGAGTTCACGAGGTAAGGCTCCTACTTCTCGTAAAGGAGATCGCGAGATCGCGAGAAGTGAAGTTCCGCAAATTTCGTGTATAGTGTGGGTCATAGTCGGTGACGTAGCAGGCCATCTCGGGACATCGGGTCTTGGGAGTAGAAGGGTGGTGATATTGGTCTCGTGAGGGGCAAGGAAGCGAGAGGCGAGATAGCAAGTTATCAGCATCTCGGTGTAGTGACGCGAGTTATGAAGTCGCGAGAAGTGAAGTCCCGATTAGCCGAGGGGAGGTCAGCACTGACCAAAGACATCGGGTCTCGGGGATCCGAGGGTCTAGTATTCAACTGTTGAGTTCACGAAGTCGCGAGAGTCGATCCCCTGATAACCAAGGAAGGGAGGATCGCGCGAGAGGAAGAGTTACTGTGGGTACGAAGGATTCTCGAGAGGGAATCAGAAGAACCTTTGCGTTCTTCGGGCCGAAGAGGAAGGAGGTCTTGGTGAGAGTGATCGTTCTCCAAGGAGTGGGGAGGGTTGCGCCAAAGTGGTATCAGAGAGGGACATATTTTTCTTTCTATAGCAGAAGAGGAATAGGATAAGACACAATGCCACCGCGAAGAGAAAGGCAGTCGCCTGATCATGAGGACAGGGACGCACGAAGAAGGGGTCGACCGGCAGGAAACCCGGAAATGGAGCGCCAGATACGAGATCTCAGGGAGAGACTCAAAGAGATGGAGGCCACCCATAGACGTGGAGATGAGGCAGGGGATCATAGTGATTCCGAAGTAGAAGAAGAAGCTGGACACGATGCAGAAGAGGTCTCAACAGAAGACGCATCAACGGAGCGGTTGATTAGAGCCATTTCCAGAATGAGCTCGAAGACTAAGATGGACATTCCCGTCTATGAGGGAAGTCTAAATGCAGAAGAGTTGTTGGATTGGATCCGAGCTCTCGACACCTACTTCGATTATGAGGATATCAAAGAGGACAAAAAGGTAAGGCATGTTGTTACGAAGTTAAAAGGACATGCAGCCTTATGGTGGGACGAATTGCAGGCTGATAGGTGCTGCAAAGGAAAACAGAAGATCAAGAGATGGGATCGGATGATCGCCAAGATGAAAGCGAAGTTCATCCCGAGGGACTATCAGATCACACTGTTCAGGCACATGCAGAACCTGAGACAGAAGTTGATGACGGTGAAAGAGTACACCGAGGAATTCTATAGGCTCAACATTCGAGCTGGTCATCGAGAGAGCGATGATGAAAAGGTGGCAAGATACCTGAATGGCTTAAGGTATGACATTCAGGATGAATTAAGCATGGTGACCATCAGGACGGTGGAATATTCTTACCATATGGCTCTGAAAGCCGAAGAAAAGCTGAGCCGCAAGCAAAGTCAACGAGGGCGAGGCAGGAGTCAGCCCAGAGGCAAGGCGGTTGCCCAAAAAAAAATTCAGAAGCCCAAGGAGGAGTGGCAGAGACCACAGGGTAAGGTTGAGAGAGGTGGAGCCTCACAACCAAGGCAACAATATGCTGAGCCGAGGAGGCAGCATACAGAGCAGGGTGACGGATATGCTGACGCCAACGCTATTCCTCGTACCCGAGGTAGAGGAAGAGGCCGTGGGGGAATTGTCACGTGTTTTACATGTGGAAAAGACGGACACAAAGTATTTGATTGTCCACACAGGAAGATGGACAGAGCAGAAGCTCACATCACTGAGGTGCAGAGGCGTGATGCTGAGAAAGAATATGCAGACAGCGGAAGGTCACTTGGGATGCATAAAATTCTTTTAGCACCTGAGAAAGAGGTGGACAGCTCAGTGCAAAGGAGAAGACTGTTCAGAACGGCTTGTACAACCAAGAACAGGAAATGCAAAGTCATAGTGGACAGCGGAAGCACTGATAATCTCGTTTCGACCAAGATGGTGGAAAAACTGGAGCTGGGGACGACTAAGCACCCGAGTCCATATAAGGTCTCGTGGTTACAGAAAGGACACCGGGTAAGTGTCACTAAACAATGCTTAGTTAAATTTAAAATTGGGAATTATCATGATGAGATTCTGTGTGATGTCATTCCCATGGACGTATGCCACATACTGCTGGGTAGACCATGGCAGTATGATAGGAATGTTGTTCATGACGGGAGGATGAACACATACACCTTGGAAAAGGATGGGAGGTTACATAAGTTGCTTCCGATAAAGGATAAAGAAATGAAGCCGGAAGTGAGCAGCACTATACTTCTTATGAGTGGGAAAGAACTTCTCACGGAGCTGGAGAAGAATGAAGATCCACAATTCTTTGTTGTCAAGAAACCGAGGGTTGTCTTGACAAGCACAAGAGTGGACGACTTGCCAGAGGAGATTCAGGAACTGCTGGGAGAGTTCGATGATATCATCGTGGACGAACTACCTCGTTCGTTGCCACCGATGAGGAGTGTGAGTCATCATATTGATCTCATACCCGGAGCAAGTTTACCGAATAAAGCTGCATACAGGTTGACACCTCAGGAGAACGAGGAGGTCAAAAGGCAAGTACAAGATCTGCAGGATAAAGGACTGGTCAGAGAGAGTCTGAGTCTGTGTGTTGTTCCGATAGTGCTAAGTCCAAAGAAGGATGGAGGCTGGAGAATGTGTACAGACTCCAGGGTGATTAAAAAAATCACCATCAGATACAGATTTCCACTGCTGAGAATGGACGATCTGATGGATTGCCTGAGTGGGGCAAATTATTTTTCGAATATTGATCTCAAGAGCGGATATCATCAGATCCGGATGAGAGAGGGTGATGAATGGAAAATGGCATTCAAGACAAACGAGGGTTTGTATGAATGGTTGGTCATGCCCTTTGGCTTAACAAATGCACCGAGCACATTCATGAGGCTGATGAATGAAGTCCTATGAGAATTCATTGGCAAATTTGTGGTCGTGTATCTGGACGATATACTGATTTTTAGCAAGACCAAGGCTGAGCACTTGAGGCATTTGGCCATTGTGATGAGAAGGCTACAGTAGGAAAAGCTGCTGATCAATTTGAAGAAGTGCTCATTCATGCAGACATAACTCATTTATTTGGGTTTTGTAATCTCGGCGAATGAATTGAAGATGGATCCTGATAAGGTAGAAGTGATCAGGAATTGGCCATCGCCGAGGAATGTTTTTGAGGTAAGAAGTTTTCATGGACTCGCTAGTTTCTACAGGAAATTCATACGGAATTTTAGTGGAATTAGAGCAGCAATGATGGATACCGTGAAGAAAAGGCATAAAGTTTTTCATTGGACAGCAGAGGCTGAGAGGAGCTTCAATCTGTTGAAGCGGAAGATAACAGAGAAACCAATCTTGGTGTTGCCTGATTTCCAGAAAACATTTCAAGTGAAATGTGATGCCAGTAGGTATGTTGTTGGAGGAGTCCTGAGTCAAGATGACAGACCTGTGGCATATTACAGCGAGAAGCTGCATGATGCAAAGATGAGGTACTCCACGTACGATAAAGAGTTCTATGCCATCATACATGCATTGAAGAAGTGGAGGAATTACTTGATACCCAAGGAATTCGTTCTGTATAGCGATAATCATGCATTGCAGTTCGTATGTCAACAGGAGAAGTTGAACCAGAAGCATGCGAAATGGGTAGAGTACATGCAAAATTTCACATTTGTGATAAAACACATTTCGGGGACTGCTAACAAAGCGGCTGACGCTTTGAGCAGGAAATGTTTATTGCTACAGGAGTTCAGAGTCAAGACTTTGGGTTTTGAAAATCTGAAAGATATGTATGCAGGTGATGCAGACTTTAGAGAAGCTTATGAAGCAGTCGAGAACCCAGTTCTCAGGGATCGGAGCCCGTGGATGGAATATATGATCCAGGAAGGATTTATGTTCAGGGGCAATCAATTGTGCATTCCAGATTGCTCCATGAGGGAGAATTTGGTGAAAGAAAAGCACAGTGGAGGATTAGCAGGTCATTTTGGACATGACAAAACATTCGCCAAGCTGAGCGAATCGTACTTTTGGCCGGGCATGCGCACAGATGTCAAAAGGTTCGTCGACAAGTGTCGGATATGTCAACATTCAAAGGGCCGAAAGCAGAATGCTGGGTTTTATCAGTCGTTGCCCATACCCGAAAGGCCATGGGAGGCAATCAATATGGATTTTGTTTTGGGGTTGCTGAGAACTCAGCGAGGAGTGGATTCCATATTTGTAGTGGTAGACAGATTCTCGAAGATGGCACATTTTATTCCGTGTCATAAGACCAGCTATGCGACTCACATCGCAAACTTTTTTTTCAAAGAGGTTGTTAGATTACATGGATTGCTAAGGAGCATAGTCTCGGACAGGGATACTAAATTCATAGGTCATTTTTGGAGGACGCTATGGAAGAAGCTTGGAACTAATTTGGCATTTAGTTCGGCTTACCATCCGCAGACAAACGGACAGATCGAGGTGGTCAACAGGAGTCTGGGAGATCTGTTGAGAGGCTTAGTGACGGAGCATCACAACAGTTGGGACCAGATACTGCCACAGGCAGAGTTTGCGTACAACGATTCGGTGAATCGGAGTACAGGGAAGAGTCTGTTCCAAATTTTGTATGGGATACAGCCGAGGGGAGTTTCAGAACTCAGGGAGTCAGGACAGGCTGAGACTAGCAGCGCTCGTGCTGAAGAAATCGCTGAGGTGATGCAGGAACTTCACGTAGAGGTGAGGCAGCGACTGCAGAAATCCAATCAAGAGTATAAGCGCAGGGCTGATCAGCGAAAGAGACAACTTCAGTTTGAAGTTGGGGACATGGTTCTGGCCCACTTGAGGAAAGAAAGGTTCTCGAGGGGAACATATAACAAGCTCAAAATGAAGAAAATTGGGTCGTGCAGAGTCCTGAGGAAGTTTGGGGAGAATGCTTATGAAATTGAGTTGCCAGAGGGCATTGGGATATCTCTGATTTTCAATGTTTCGGATTTATACCCGTACAGGGCTGATGAAGAAGAAGCTCCAACTGAAGAACCGGAAGTCCAGTGGCAGAAGCAATTGCCAGATGCACAGAAACCGCAGATGGAGTGCGTACTGGACAAGCGAGCCTGAAAAAAGACCAAAAGGAAGCAGTATTTTGAATACCTGGTGAAGTGGAAGAATCACCCAGTGGAGGATGCTAGCTGGGAAACAAAAGAAATAATTCAGAAGCATGGGCAGACCGTGCAGGAGCTCATGGACAAGAGACATGAAATCTTTTTACCCGAGGAGTATGATGCAGGAGCATCCACACCTCATCAAGCGAGCCGACGCGTAGAGCAGAAAAGACAGCTGGGAAGCGCCAGCGCCAATTTGGAAACATTGTGATATTGTTGCGCCAAAACATTAATGCGTTGATGTGATGAAGCGCACTTGTACATTGTAACGGGCCTTGAGCAGATAAGATCTCGTCCTTAGGTAGCTGAGGCATTTATTAGATTTAATGCAGGTAGATAAATTAATTAAGTCTAGATTAGACAGTTTTACTTTTGTGAGGGAAAACGGAATATAGGCACCCTCCTTTGTATCATTGTAACAACGAGCATTTGTATTAGCATTAGTATTTGTATGAGAAACAGGAGCAAGAAGAGAGAAAGCAGAGAACTTGTGGAGAACATCCATGTACAGATTGAATTAATAGAAAGAAGACTTTGATTCAATTCCATGGCTGTGGTTATTCTCTGGGTGTTGTTGATATTATGCTGTTGTATAATTGCTTCTTGTTATGCTTTTCTTCTATATGCTGCGTATGTGATTTCATGGCAGGTTCGAAATCTGAGAGAATGAGAAAATGAGTTTCAATTGTTTCTCTGTCTGAGCCAGGAGATTCCTGCATAGAGTGCAGTTGAATTCATCCGCATAGAGTGCGTTGATGAGGCTTAGCAGTTAAACTCTTGTTCTCGATTCACCCAGAAGCATTTTGGGTAGATGGAGCCGTGCAAGACGTGCGCAGGCTAGACGAGGTCTCAGAGTTGTGATTCTGAGCTAAGGCATTGATAGACTGTTTCTGCTGGAGTGCACAGGGTCAGAAGTCCTCAACACTTAACGTGGTTGAAGATCATATGCAAGGAGTGCGTGCAGGGAGTTTCCAGAAGAAGCTCAGAAGCTGTGGAAGGTTCAGGAAAGATAGGCCTTTGAAGTAGTCGAAGAGTAGTGAAGAGAACATTCGCGAACAGGTTGCACGGGGAAGTGAGCAGGTTGGCGGACGGGTCTCGTGGAGAGACGTTTCTTATTAGGAATTTTGCGTAAGGAGGAAAAGTGGACGTGAAGTCTACAGTGAAGACGGAAGAAAGTCCAGAGCTCAGATTTGATAGAAGCCGTCGACCACAAGGAGTGTGAATCGTCTCGTGGATCGGACGCACCGGGAGTTCACAAGGTAAGGCTCCTACTTCTCGTAAAGGAGATCGCGAGATCGCGAGAACTGAAGTTCCGCAAATTTCGTGTATAGTATGGGTCATAGTCGGTGACGTAGCAGGCCATCTCGGGACATCGGGTCTTGGGAGTAGAAGGGTGGTGAGATTGGTCTCGCGAGGGGCGAGGAAGCGAGAGGCGAGATAGCAAGTTATCGACATCTCGGCATTTCGGATCTCGGAGGTTGGGACCCCGAAGGTGTAGTGACGCGATTCGCGAAGTCGCGAGAAGTGAAGTCCCGAGTAGCCGAGGGGAGGTCAGCACTGACCAAAGACATTGGGTCTCGGGGATCCGAGGGTATAGTATTCGACTGTTGAGTTCGCGAAGTCGTGAGAGCCGATCCCCCGATAACCAAGGAAGGGAGGATCGCACGAGAGGAAGAGTTACTGTGGGTACGAAGGATTCTCGAGAGGGAATTAGAAGAACCTTTGTGTTCTTCGGGCCGAAGAGGAAGGAGGTCCTGGTGAGAGCGATCGTTCTCCAAGGAGTGGGGAGGGTTGCGCCATGACTCTTCAGACAAATCTACATGAAAATATTCTAACTTTACAACATGATGATGACTTGTACAAAGACACCAAGGATTTTATCAGACAAAACAAAATGATGGTACCAAAATTTGAGGGATTTACTGTGGACAGCGACAGATTTTTGAGATTTAAAAATCAAATTTACATACCACCCAACGACAATTTGAGGAGTTTTATCCTAAATGAGGCTCATAAAGTAGGGTACATGGATCATCCTTGAGTCAAGAAGATGAGGGGAGACCTTAAACCCTTATTCTTCTAGAAAGGAATGAAGGCAGACATAGTCAACTACCTGAAAAGATGTTTAGAATGTCAGTAGGTGAAGTCTTGACATAGACATCTATATGGATTACTATAGCCACACGCTATTCCATAATTGAAATGGGAGGTCATTTCGATGGATTTCATTGTTGGATTGCAACTTACGGTAAGGAGACATGACTCGGTTTTCGTGGTAGTCGACACTCTGATGAAGAGTGCTCATTTTATTCTTGTGCGTACAATGTATTAGGAACCTAACATAGCTAGAATTTTCATCAGTGAGATTGTGAGGCTGCATGGTGTGCCTAAGAGGATTATATCCGATAGAAGATGAGTATTTACAGGACTATTTTGGACTAGTTTCGAACAGGCCTTGGGAACCCAACCTAACTTTAGTACCACATATCACCTGGAGATAGATGAGAAGACTGAAAGAACGAACCAAATCTTGGAGGACATGTTGCGTATGTACGTGATGGACCAACATAAGCATTGGGAAGAATTATTGCCACTGGTAGAATTTTCATATAAAAACAGTTATCAAAGCACCATTAATATGGTGCCTTTTGAGTTTCTTTACGGGCGACCGTGTCAGATTCCTTTGAGTTGGGATAGGCTTGAGGATAGGATCCTAGTGGGACCTGAAGCAATCCAAGAAAAGGAAGACAAAATGAAAACCATAAGAAAAATGATAAACGAAGCGCGGGATCAACATAAGAGTTATGTCTATGCGCATCGTGTCGATCGTAGTTATGGAGTTGGTGATCGAGTCTTCTTGCGGGTGAAACCGCATAAGAGTTTGATCAATTTGGAAAGGGTGCTAAAATCTCTCCTAGGTTTGTGGGACCCTTCAAGATTGTGGAAAGGAAGGGGACCGTGGCCGATCAACTAGCCTTGCCTCATTATTTGAGACGTATGCACAATGTTTTTCACGTATCTATTTTGAGACATTATGTTAGTGATCCTACACATGTTATTGATATGAATTCCTTGCAGGTATCTGAAGAGGCTTCTCTCATGGCAGAGCTAATCCGTATCCTAGAATGTCTTATTCGAAAACTATGACGTCGAAAAATAGATCAGCACAAGGTCCATTTGGACAACTATAGTCCACAGTTAGCAACCTGGGAGGACGCATATGATATGCATGAGCAGTTTCCTTTTTTGTTTGATATCTAGACATATGATTCTGCGATACACTTTATTTTGGCACTTACATACTGTGAAATTTTGGTACAAAGTTTAAAACAAGAGGGGGTGGATGTAACATCCGGCTCTTTCACACACTAAGCAGACATATTCTTTGAGGAGACTTGTGTGAAAGTGATTAGAGTCATTATACTATGGGTTGTTTTCATTATGATTATGAGACATTATGGATTTGATGATATGTTGTTTTTGTTTTATTTACATCGACAAGTGCTATTGACTGGGTTCTCCTAAGTGTGCAGGACTCTAGTTGTTGAGGATGTCGAGGCATCAAGGAAACTCCTGGGACTCCAGATCGAGTCAGAGAGTGGACTGTTAGGGTTTAAATGTGTTGATGTGATATGATTAGATATTATTATGTTGATTTTTATTGCTAACATGATTCGTTGATGGATGCAGGCTCATGATAGCTTGCCAACCGGACTCACATTTGGAGTAAAGGGGTCACGCACGACAACAAGAGACATTGAGGGAGAGGTGTGGCAGTAGCTCTGTCATAGCCTACTAACACTCCCACTGTGGCTCGAATTGTAGGTCAACGATAACCTAGTTCAAGAGACCTATGATGTCATGAGGGAAAACCGTGACAGTCGCTCACGATGATTCTAAGGGGCACATAATAAGGGAGGGTCCTTATTCCTTAGAGGCCCTTAGTCTCCCACAATTTCACCTGATGGAGTATTGACTCAATGGATTTGATGTCTACCAAATTCATTAAAGAGGTGAGTGGCACCCTTGGAGCACGTAGTGTGTCTTGAAGGGAACGTTGCATAAATAAAATGAAAAGAGGTGAGTGGCACCCTTGGAGCACGTAGTGCATCCTGAAGGGCACGTTGCAATTTTAACTGGTAAGTGAACAAACCTAGTGCCTAGAAAACTATACCTCCTTAGGACCTGATTGACCTTAAAATGAATGATGTGATGAGTAAGTTTAATAACAATTTTTTTGTTAAGAACTGTTGGCAAGCCTAGTGAATTTAAAACCTAGGTCTAAGTAGAACCTCTGATCAAAAAAAAAAAATTAGACATATAACAAGAAGGGGGTAAAGAAATCCAAACTTTAATTATTAAAGTAACAATTAAAATGGAGGATTAAATTTATTAAAAGGGTAAATGGTTGTTTTTCTACACTTGCTAAATCTGATTTTTAGTTAAAAAGAAAAAGGGGGAAACTTAAAGAAAAAGGGAAACTTAAAGAAAAAGGGAAACTTAAAGAAAAGGGGAAACTTGAGGAAAAAGGGGAATGTCTAACTTAGTAAGGAATCTAGCCTTTGGAACTTTATATTTATGAACTCAACTAGGAATTTAGTAAGGCGTAATTCATTTAAGAATTGTAAGGGAATAATGGGACACCGAGGAGTGTTTTTAGGAAACCTTTTAGGTGGGTGAGGGAAATAGACAAATTTAATTAATTAATAAATTGATTTTCTGGTGCAACTAGGCGATCAGGCGACATGTGTACAATGGAGTTTTTCCTAATTAATCAAATGAAAAAGGAATCTAATGAGGGTTTGGGAAACTAGTGACTAAGAAACTCTAAAAATGATGGTAGAGGAGGAGTAGAGACACATCTGGCTTGTGTAACGTTACACTGCTAAAATTTTATCTTGACTGAAGTTTCTCTTGTGGGAGTTGGTATACCCAGCTCGGGTAACAAGTGGTAGCTCGACCTTGTGAGGTGATTTGGGTGCTAGCATTCTCTGGTATTGTGTGCATGGCCCCTTCATGGCTCGGGGGGCTCATGGGGAAGAAGAGTACCCCTAGTGTTGGCTAGGAGGTACCGGTGAGGTCTCAACGACTGGAAAGAAATACTTGGATGGAGCAAGAGCATAAATCGAATGGAGCACAAGCGTGAGATAATGACTTCTGGTTATTCGAGATCTGTTACATGTACGCAAGCACGATTGTTTTATAAAAAGAAAATTTTGGTTTCATTTTTGTAAATGAATATCTATGGCGAATGTTGAATTTCATTAGGACAACAATGGTGAAATGTAATTTAGTAATTTTATTTCTAGCTTAAAATTTAAAATGGTGGTAGTGAATTAGTTTCTGTATTCCCCGATTGTTTAATGAAAAATGTTTGTTTATGTGAATTCCTTGTTTAATCATCTATTGTTAGATACGTTGAAAACTATTCATTGATCTCTCTCTTAAAATCATTGATCACCGGAGTCCATCTTTTCCAACCCTTTCCCTGTTAGATCACGTTCACCATGAAATCTCCTAAAAGCTCCATTGATTTTTCTCGATGCATTGATTCTTCTCTGCGCCCTTTTTTTCGCTACCTTTCATTTTTTGTTTTTTCCTCAAAATCCTTTGTTTGAACTTTGGGTGTGAAGTAATAGCCTCGTGCTCACAAAATCTTGTGTAATTCTCTTCATTCGTCATCTTCCTTTACACAGTGTTTTCCACACCATTGCCCTATGGTTTCCCTTGAAACTCAGCCAATTCCTGCATTAAATACAACGATTTTGTCTTCTTGGTACCCCTGTATTTTTCTCGCCAAACGTCCCCTTTCCCATTGTGTTGTTATTTACCCTCTACAAACTTCCAGGAGACTTCTTTTTTATTTATTCAACCAAGTTGTTGTTTTCATATATGCTTTTAGTTACCCTTGCTTCAGATTCAAAAGTATTTTATCACTGTAATGGCCTCTTCCTCGGACTTGTTTATCTTGCATTTACGTTTTTTTTCTAGCCAGGGTCAATCTCAAGTTGAGTTTCATGCGTAGTGATTGTTGGATGGCGAGTGACATAGATTACATGTCGTCACTATCCAGGAAGGTCATGTGTTTCCTGCTCCTGCTCTCCCTCGGCGTGAACCTTCACTTGCGCTTGTGTGGTACCCTCCCTTGGAAAATTCGCTCTTGTGAGAAGAGTGCCTTCAACCTGCTGCAACCTAGGACTTTCTTGAATTGGTTGCGGTTGAGACAATCTGTAATCTCTCATTTTTTTTCCGTGCCAGACTTAGTTGTTGATCGATGAATCATGGTCGATTGACATCTTGGTTTCTTCCTCCCAGTATCAGTGTTCTTTTTGTTGGTTACCTCATGACAGGGTTGGATGCGACCTTCCCCTCTTATCGCGCACAACTCTTGATTGTGTCCAGATCAGATCTTCTTGAGCATTTCCTCCACCTCAACCCTGGGCATCCAGCCACCCTCAACCTCAACCATAGGAGTACTGATTGATCCTTCTCTACATTCGACCACTTACCCCTCTGCACCTGTCATATCCTCTCCATGATTTGGTGGATGAGCAAATCATTTTTTTCCCTTATCTCGAGATGAATACCATAAGGGTGTTTCCAGCTGTAATCTAATCTCGGATGCAACCATGATTTAGAATTAAATGACTCAGAATAATTTAAGTTAGTTATAACTCAGAATATCATGTTGTAGTTTTGTTGTGCAATTATTTTTTATTAAATTCTTAAGAGGTATCATTCCAAATGGAAATTCTAATCGTGAATACAGTTATGTCCAAATTTTAGATGTAGTTAATTTTGTTCTAGCTTTTAGTTTTGGTGTGAATATAGCCAAACCTATGAAATGATGTGGGATTCTTTAAATGGTTCTAGCATTTCGTTCTGATGGTATTATAGTTCGAATTTATTTAATTAATGTGGCAATCTTGAAATTCGTTCGAGCAAATTGTTCTAGTGAATCGTAATTATAATTAATTAATGTTGCAGAAAACTTCAATTTGTTTTAGTGGATTGTTCTGGCGAACTATAGTTCAGCTTTAATTAAATGTGGTGGCAGTCTTTAAAGCATATCACCTTCAGTTTAGTCATTTCAGTAAATTGTAATTCGGATTATTGTGTTGACTAGATTATAATGGGCCACTCGGATATGTTGAGGAAGGATATTTTGCTTAATTATCTTTTCCTCCTAACTATGTTGATCTCGTCTCTTGCGCCCAACTAATTATATGTTTTAGTCGTCATTGAGTTGGCCTCTTTCTCTAATTGATTTGATTTTTATGTCCCCTACACATTAATAATTATTTGTATTAAATGTGGTTACCCTGTGATGATGTTTAACATAATGGATTAGGGTGTTTTTGTCTCAGGATTTTGTATAATGTATGGAACTTAAATCAGGATTTCAGCACTTTGCATTATCTGTCTTGATTAAAGGTTTAGCTTTGTTTATTGTTGTGCCATAGTTACCCTTTCTCTTGTCTCCATGTGGCAACATGATTCATTGTGATTGGATTCATTGCACGCATCGGTCGATAAATTGGTATGATAACCTGGCTTCAGGTCATGTGCTTACCCTTCTCATTAATGATGATGTGATGATTTATTTTGATGTTTTGTAACATGTGTTGTAACACTTGAATGTGATTTTGTTCCTCACTCGATGTGAAGGTTCTAGTTACCGGTGTCGCTTGATGTTCATTGTGTTGGGATCGATTGATGTTTCCCTTTTCTTAGTAGGTGTGATCTTGCTTGTGTTGGGCGGGATGTAGACTCCTCCTTGTTCCTCAAAATAGTCGCCACCCTGGAGACCTTAAATGGTCCAAATTGATGGGAACCTAGGCTTGAGCATTGTTTATGTGTCCTGAAGGTCCTAAGCATTGCAGGGTAGGACGAGTGGGTAGTCATTTTTATCTTTCATCTAATTAAATGTTGTATGTTTCTTCCTGTTGCATCATGTGCTAGTATGCTAGGTCCTTATGTTGTCTATTGCCTGGATTGTGTGCGTTGTGTTCAACATAGAATTTCATTGATTGACTCTTGTCGTGTTACTTCCCTACTTTTACAAAAAAAAAATTGCACTGTTATGTGTCATATGTTGTCCTAACGACGGGGGTTGTTACACAATTTAACAACATGCTCAATTGTCTCCTTAAACATTCAATCATAAACTTAGACTAACATGATGGTCAGAAGCAATTTATCTCCACCAAACATACCAATATCTTATATATATACACACTCTAGTACAATCACAAATAGGATTATGGATAGAAGTATGTGTTAATATCCATAATATATAAAAATATGGGGAGAAATAAGTTGTAATATGGGAAGAAATAAGTAGTAATAGCACTAATTACGCTGAAAGTCGTATACCTATTGGCAATGGGCACGATTAATGATCTTTTAATCTAAAATTCTAATATGATGGCTAACAATTGAAGATGTTGGCATATTCTTAGTCATCCTCCCAAATCAATGAATGTGATTTACTCTTCATAACTTCCTTGTATTTTTGAATGCATCCGTTAACGTGTTTACTTTTTAACATTTACCTAATCATATTAAGAAATTACTGTAGCACCATATAATTGCCACACTTGGATTATTAACGGGAACTACTTCAGCTTCCTCCTGAGTTGTTCGTGCTTCTCAGCTGTCCGCGTTTCATTTTCGAGCGTGGATATCTTTCAGTGTTCTCAACCGATACCTTTAGGCGTTCTCAACCGCGAGTTAACGGCTGTGAATATTTTTTAACACTATAAACACTTTATCTTAAGCATCATAAACTATTTTTCATTTTGAAATTTGTTGACTTGTTTTTTCTTTTCTTAGAGGAGACCATGAATTGAACTCCATAATATGTTTCACCAACATGCACAACCAATATTAGTTGCGCTATCCCATTTAGGACACCTTGAGCGAATTTATTTTCTTAGTGAGATGGAAATTTATTTTACATGAAGAAATATAATTTATTCCCTGCAAGGATAACTCTTTTAGTTTCGAGAAGCCCGCTAAATTGGTCGGCCAATGATAGTCCAACTCTTTGATTTTGCTCTTTTTATCTGACCCTTTTTTTTCTTGATGGACATCCAGATCGACTTTTCTAGCATCTTCACGTATGACAGTTGTGAGAGTGGAAACTGTTACGCTGGAAGAGGAGGTGGAGGGAACAATGGAAGAAGATGAGGAACTACCTTCTGCAAGCATAATTAGGGAAGGATAAATACATTGGTGGTCATTTTTCATTGATGGAGAGTTCTTGGGGTCATGAGGACAATTAGAGGCAAAAGGAAACAAATAATATGATTTAGCAATGGGATTTGAAGAAGAATGATGCATACTTAAAAACACTAGAAGACGCTACAACAACTTATTTTCTTTACCACGATTTCTCAATGAGGGTGGAACCTCAAAATGAATAGGTACAGTATCAAAAATCTAAAAATTCAAAACTATGAATGAATGACTCAATGAAATACATTTCCTAGACCATAACTCAGTGATGTTAAACTTTCAATATAGATATGTTCATATTTTATTTTTTAGGGTTTATGGCTCGGGTCGAGGTGAGTGAATAGTAGTTGAGGTGGATATCTTCCATTGAACATCCAGTGACGCATGTATTCATAACTCACGTGAATATGTTGGTATATAATTTGGAAATGGTTGTGGACCCCGTGAGTCACTGTAATGTAGTTCCTTGAGCGTTCCTTGAATTAACCTTCTTAATGGTCTCTTCCATACCAGAGGGTTTGAAGAAGTACATTCATTCCCGATTCAACCGATTGGGAAGGATAACATCTTTGATTCGATCATATTATGGTTGTAGCATGTTTGTATCAACGTAAGTATAACATTCAACAACTGATAATTTGGCCTCCCAAGTCCAGATCAAAACATGATATCATCTTGAAATTCTAAACCACTTGACACCATTTTAACCACAGAAACAACATTAGGAGAACAAATTAGAAAACATGTGCAGAGGAAAGAATGGAGAGACAATGTGAAGCATCAACTTTGCTTCTTGTCTTGGGGCTTGGACTCCATGAGATTTAATGATTATTTCCTTAACCTTTACTTCATGAAGGCCCATAGGTTCACCTCGGCTCTATTTTAACCACCTAGTTACAACTTACTTGACATTAAGCCTTTCATTCTATATTTGTTGTCTTGTGCACATATTTTTCGAAATATATATAAAACATAGAGAGATAAACCCCATCCATCATGGCCTAACCCCAGAAATAAGGCTTGAACATATGCTTAAGTAAGGGTTTGGATATGACCTAAGATTGCAATGGTAATTCAAGTTATGCCCATAGAACACCACGACTTATACCCACGAATTAAAATATAACTTATGCCCACGAATTAAAATAGTTCAATAAATCCCTAAGTTAGTATATGAACTTATGATAGAAACTGAAAAGAAGATTTGAATTTGCGATTGAACTAGGGTTTAAAATAGTGAAAAAGAATATATTTCACGCCAACCTTGGGGAATTTAACCCATGAACAAAATCAACACTGAGATTTAAACCTCCAACCTAGAACTCCAATGTTTAATATTACGGCTTGAAATCACCAGAATTTAATCTTTCTAAAATCGAGAATGATTATAAAAATTTAAAACCCAAATACAAACTACCTGGAAGAAAGAAAGTCTCAAAATAGAAAATTAATTTATGTTATACATTATTCAATTTGCAAGTACTGCACCAAGATATAAAGATTTTTACAAAGAAACAAATGGTATACATTCAAAGAACAAATACATTTCTACCCTCATTAGTATTAACAAAAGGTCACCGGTTGGTAACCCATTTTTTTTGTTTTAAACTAATTGGGAAGGCTCGTAGGTTTGAAGTATTGAAACCTTCAACCCTTCAACTTGTATATCATATGTAAATGTAATTACCAAAGTTTATAAAAAAAATATATATATATATTATATTTAATTAAATAACTAATAATTTGTAATTAAGAAAATTCTAATGAAATTTTGATCAAGTCATAGTGGTGAGGAGCTTATTTATGTTGAAGAAACTGACTTACTTGCAAACTAGTGACTTTTTAAATGTAGCTATACCTTGATCCTTGACATGAAACCGCAACACAATGTGGGGAACAACTCTCCACACAAATATAAACCTTGCTACTCTAATATTTAGTAGAAGGTCACCCCCCAGCCCCCAATCTACTACCATGCCAGTGAATCTTTATCATTACCATCTCTATAGCTTTAGACAAAACAGATGTATAAAACCGAGATATCATTTTCTCATCCTTTTCCCTCTTTATATAGAGTCCATCTCCAGTAAAGAACCCAATACCTAGAGTCCATTATTTAATTATTTATTATACTTTCGAGTTTCTCCAAATTAGAGTTACCTTTTTCATTCTATTTAGTTACCCTAATATCCATAATAAATAATTTTTATGACCCCTTTCAAAAGAATTATTATATATTTCTTTATTATTATTTATTTCAATAAATATTTATTATGATTATTTTATGGAAATTATTATATTTCTCATAATAATATTATTATTATTATTATTATTATTATTTATATTTAATAATAATAATATTATTATTATTTATATTTAATAATAGTAATATGAAACATAACATTTAGTTTTGTTTTTCTTAAAATATGAAAATAATATTTAAAAAATTATATTCATATCTTTATACATTCTCAAAGTTTATAATTACAAAGTAATGAACTTATTAAAAAAAGCCCTATTAATTTACACCTTTTCATTTTTTCACCATACAAGAAAGAATTTTCATCTTGCAATAATCCAAATCCAATTTCAATGTGATATGATAAATTACATTTTTGCATGCACATCGAGTATCCACTTAAAAAAAAATCTAATTTCAATACAATGTATCACATGTTATGGTTATTGTATCCATCAAATTCGGTTGGATTAACCATTAAAATGTTATTCCAAATCATCTTTTTTTATCATATCTGGCATTCAACATGCAAGACAACGAGAAAATGGATAAAATATAGCATAAATACGAATTAGAGAATATAATGAACTTAAACATAGCTTATTACTAGCATGCATGTAGAATGATATAAAATATGCATCCCAATACAATCAGGGTTCTGTATGCACTATCATATGAGGTGATACAAATTTCGATGTTATTCTCGAATTGTTTTTATTATTGTAGAGGTTATTACTTTAGTAAATCATCGATTGTTCAAATTCTGTCAAAAGGATTTGCAAAATATTTTGATAGCTAAGTGATAGCATATTCCCTCTGATGTGTGAGGTTAGGAGCATATGTATAGTCGAAATACATCATATTTTATTTTGATGGTGATGTCATTGTTTAGAAGAGTGAGAGACTTTTTATTGAGGAACTACGAGATTGATCCATTGGAGGGAGAGGGGACTTACATGTGAACCAAACATTTTCCAAAAAAATATTTTTTTGTACAAATGAGGGGGGCATGCTCCATGCTCGTGTCATGAAACTAGAATAGTATAATTGTAACTGAAACTTATTAATCAAGTGGATATTTGCATCTCCCTCAGGGGCATCAATAATGATAGATGATTGTTATATGGAATGAACTGGCTCTAAATAAATGAATAAATAACTCAGAGGCCTTGATGGCCTATCAAACTCAAAGGTCTTCTATGGTCACTAAAAGGAGCGATGGTTATGTAGTAAAACCCACCGTAACATGAAACGGTCTTGATGTTGAATGTTATGGGGGTCAATTAAATCACAAAGCAGTGAGGTCAGGAACTGTATGGAGGAAAATATGAATGAACCGATAACATGGATGAAGTTCAATATATATGGGACTCAAGAACCGCCCTTAGTTGGGAGTATATGGAATGATGGAAGCAATTATAAAACATGATCTGGTGTCAGAGGGACCACTAGATATTGAGTAAATTGTGTTGAATGGGTGATACTACAAAGGGATGTAGGATAGGTAAAAATATAGAGGTTTGGGACAAGGTTGTATGTAATATTCTATATTTTTTCCATAGTCAAGATGGTTTGCAGATATGATTATGAATGTGGGATGCCCCAACCAAGGGCAACATGGGTGGTTGTGCTCCATGGAAAAAACACCATTGGCTATGATGGACAACATCTATGAATTACTAAAAACAAAAGGTTCTTTATACAATTACCAAATGAATAAGAATAATTGGGTTTGCTAATAGAGACACATAAATGGCTTCCCTAATGAAGTATGGATTGGCCTGCTGGGGGAATAAGTAATGAAATGTAGGTGATAAGGGTGGGGGGGGCATGAGTGGGTACCTGGGAGGTGAATGGAGGAGGATATTGTAGATGAGAAATTGATGTTGGATGATATGGGGGGATAAGGAAAATGTGAATGTGCATTTAATGTAACTAGAAAAATGTGATTTGGGAGTTTGAAAATGGAAAGGTTAGAAATATGGTGAGAAGAAGAATGAGGTTCAATCTCTATAGTAAAAAACTATTAGGACTCTCGATCATAGGGGGATGAAAAAATGCGTATCAATTTACCAAGGGGAAAATATTTATGGGGAAACTCATCTAGGTGGGAATGCAACCACGTGGAAATACCAAAATGCAATAGAGGTGATGGTACCATAGATCCGAGTCTGATGATCCTAGAGGTGAATGTCAAAGGTTGTGATTGGGAGATGCAATTGTTTGCAGAGGGATTGATTGCATGTCGGTGTTGAACATATACCCGAAGGGGCCATGGGATGGCCAAGGATGAATGGGATGTAAATCATCTTGAAGAAGTACCTTCACACAAGAAACCAAATTCCCAACGTGAAAAATATTTGATCATAAAGAAAATATGACAATTATTTGATAAATATGTGTGAGCCCGTGTACCTGTTCTTTTAATATTGGCGGGTAAAATGGTACCTTGATGAAAATGTTGGGTGCTATTAATATTGGCAGGTAAAATGGTACCCATACCTTTTCTTTGTTTATAACCAAATCGAATAATTTCCTTAATGGTATTTGTTTCAAATTCATTTTATATTATAAAGACAATGTTATTATTTGTTGAGCTACATGGAAATATGGAATCTCCTTTGAGCTACATGGAAATATAAAATCTTCTAATCGTTTAAAATAAATTTATTTCTAGCTAACAAAAACTACAATGTGTCTATAATGTTACAACCCTCCACTTTCTCAATGCTTGATTATCTAACCATGTTTTTAAACATTGATTCGTTGATTCTCCAACACAACCTCCCCTTTTTCTTATGATATGATTAATTTCCAAGAACAATTATTTGGCATAGGGATGAGTTATAATCATATAAACTATATTTTTTTTTATATTTCCCTACATAACATAAAAATGCATGGACCCGATTTGGCTCTTTTATGTAGGTTTCCCAATGTAATTTATTTATTCTTGAAGGAGGCCAACCACGTAGAAATAATTTTTTATCTTCTTAGGAGTCTTCACCTTTCACAATATTTTCCACCACTAGACCTTATGTTCTGTATTTAAAAAGAAGTTTTCTTGGAATCCTAGTCTAACACAAGATATTGTTAGTGAATGGTTTTTAAACCACACCACTTTATCACTATATTCTATAATTCTAACATGTCCCTATTTTAAAAAAAATCTTACTTAATATATAAAATAAAGGAAGAGATGGGGAGGTTTGGGGATATGGCTTCCTCAGTCGTAGACCCCTCCTTCCTCACCTTTCACCTTATTTCTTCCGCTCTCCCTTCTTCTTATCTATTACAGTGGGTGTCTTTCTTCTTTCTCGACTCCAAATCCTTGTTGTGGTCATTGGGTGGTGTGTTGGAGTGGCTGAAGTTGATCTCTGATGTGACCGGAATGGTTTGTTTTTTCCTTGTTGCCACAAACAAGTTTGTGGTGGATCAGGGGTGTTGGTGGGTTTGATTCTTGCAACATTGTTTCGAGATTTTTTTTTAAGCATTGTTTATCAGAATTTGGTTGTAGATCCTTTCCTCTTTCATTTTTGTGGTGGGTGGGGTGATCGATCCCTTATCTTCTCAACTGATATTTCATGGATTGACCTTCCCCTGCTCACATTTTATCATTGTTGCATGGATTTTCTTCTTTGATGGATTGGGGTCTTCTTGGCCTCTTTTCAACATTGGTTTCTATGTGGTGTGGCCCCTCACTTTCTAGCCTTTTTCATTTTTTTTTCTCATTTTCACCCTCTCAAGATTCAAGGTCTTTCAAGGTTTGATGGATACCCTTTGCTTTGTAGCCTTGGTTTCATATATTTTGGTGCCAAGTTCATGGTTTTTTGAATATGGGGCTTAAGTTTTGGATCATATTTTACCTTTGAATAGGATGTGTTCTGCTTCGACCTGGTCCATTTCGCTTCTGGGTGTTCGTTGGAGCAATACTTTTTGGTCCTCTCTTGGCAGGTTTTTGGGTTTTTATCCACATTAGTATATAGTTCCTTTCTGTGGTTGTTATTGGTTCATTCGATGTTTGATGTATGCTATATCATGTTTCCTTTATGTTGGGTGGCAATGTCTCATACCCCCTTTTTTACTATTTGGTGGTGTGGCCTAAGCTTTGAGGTCCATTCCTAAGGGCGTGCAATGTTGAGGGTTTATTAGCGCTTTGAGGTCCTTTCTTTGGGAATGCATTGTTTTTGGTCCATCTTATTCATTTTTCTGCGGGTGGTGTTTTCTTCAATACCTCTACTATCTTGTTCTTTTGGTTTGGGGATTCATACAACTCTAATATGGTCTATTATGGCTCTAGGGTTTCTTTGGGATTGTTGGCTTGGCATTTTTTTTCGAGGATGGATTTACTTCTTCTATGAATTTTTTATGTTACACTTTTGAGATTTTGATAACTTATTTTGTTGTCTTCCTCTCGGTGGAATTTTAAACATTTTTTTGGCCCTTTGCAGGCTCCTTTTTTCTGATCTTATTACCCATGTGTTGGGTTTTGCTAAGTCCACCTACAAAATGTAATTTGGTTCTCTTAGGATGAAAAAAATTACACTTTTTTCTTTGGAAAAAAATTAAAATAATGTAACAAAATAAATAGATAGCATTTTCTAAAACTATGCAACTTTTTTCGAAGGAAAAAAGTCATGCAATTTTATTTATAGAAATAGAATCACATTGTCGAATGTTGTAAAGAATTATTGTTTTTCTCCTAATGAATGTTGCATATAATACATATATTTGTCCTTTATATATAAAAAAAACTAAATAAATAATTTATTATGGCATTACACTTTTCCCTGTAAAAAAATGTTTCACCCATTTTTTTTTCCAAGAACTTACATCCCTTGTATTTTTCCATAAAAAAGTATCAACTATCATTCCCTAATTGTTTCATTAACCACCCATGAGATATAATAAAAAAGTGACTCAAATAAGTATGTTGTTTGAGTAGAAATTATATGAAAGGATCATGTAAATATTTATAACTTTTTCCTTAATGATTCTCGAAGACTTTCGAAACTCCTATGTCCAACTCTAACCCTACATTTGATAAACCATATATTCTTTTGTTTATTTTATTATATAAATTTTGAAAGAAAATATGAGTGAAGGATAACTATAAAGACATAACATCAAGAAACAAAGTTTGGAGTGAAATTTATCGAGACTAACTCTTGTTTCATCCACTGAATTATGAGTGAATCCAAAAATATTTGAATATGTGTTAGTCCATGTTCTCAATCCAACATCAAAACCAATTTGAGTAACATTAATTCACATAAATTATTTAATTTTTTTCCCATTCCATATTCGAAATATATACAATATAACATAGAATGATGAATAACATAGAATGATGAAGGATTCCCCCTTCCCAACCCTTGGGAGGGTTTCCATGAGAAGCACCACAAAGAATGCCCATGTAAAATCTTCATTAATTACTTCTTCAATTTCTCATATTATGTTGTGATTTTATTGAAACCAAGGAAATGGAAACAATATATTTAAGCATTGGAAAATACATTTAAGAGGTAAATTATTTGTTTCTTCAAACAAATTTTAATTCCTAGCCAACCATACCCCCCAAGAAAGATTCAAGGGGAGAGATCTATATTGTCTAGTTTACTTATTAGTGCACCAAATTTTGAGATTCTCCTCTCTAGTGATCGCATCCCAAGAAATTTTCAATCATGGTGTTCATTCTATCTCATTCTAGATATACCTTGTATATTTTGAAGAAATAATTATATGCAATTTTGTTTCTTCCTCTTATTTGTAAACACAACACCATCTAGCTCCAACAAAATTCTTCTTCTAAAAAATATTTTAGGTTAAAGATTTGTTTTTCTTGTGTGTAAGTAAGTAGAAATATCTATTAAAATATAAACAATGTTACAAAGTTTCAAGAAATATCAAGGATGCTTGAGCCACTTAACTATCCATCATAAGTTCTAAGAGTCATGAAGTTCGTTGGCCTACCTAAAGGGAAACTATGATAGATTTAAGAAATAAACTAGAAAATTCCAAAATTATCCAAAAGTAGATACAACACAATTCTAAAATTAGTAAATAAAGACATAGCTAGATAATGAAAATAACAAATAAATCCATTGTAAAAAAAATTAAAAAGGAGTGAAGATATCAAACATCAATGGGGGCGAACTTGGGAGGAAATATTGGAGGTCCAAATAGTAAATCCTACAACCAAGTAAATCTAGATGGAGTCAACAATTGAGGATACTTCTCATGTTTTCTAGATAACACCCCCATTATTCTTTACTAGCCAGGAGACAAGCATGAGCAACAACTTATTATACCTTTCTAGAGCTTCAATTCACTAACCAATATGCCTATAATACTAATCTTTGGGAATAATTTCTTGGGAAACTAGAGTTTTGTTGTGCCAATATAGTTCCACAGTGTGGTGTAATTGTGTTTCTATATTTGTGTTGGCTCCCATGTCTTGAACGTGATTCCCCACCTTCTAGTGAATGTAATCATCCTCCTGATAAGCCCTGATAATTTTGAAATCTTCCTTGACAGGATGAATAACATCCTTAGTAGAGGGATATAAAGAATATCTATATCGAGCTATCACTTCTTCAATTGAAATGGTAACATTAGTTTTTTGGACAAGGGAAAAATTCACACAAGTAGCTCGAGGATCCATGGGAGAGCATAAAAGGATCACATCCCAATCATCCTCAAGATCCAAACTGAAATTGCTAACCATGACAATAATTTTTTATAGAGCCACATTTACCTCCTAGACCATATATGCAGGGATTTAAGATGTCAAGATTAGCACTTGAATAAAGAACATTTCCATGAATGGAAACTTAATAACTCTTAGGCTTACTACTATCCATGTAGTAACATCGCACCTCCATCGTCACCTCTATTAGGACGATACTATCGGAAACACGATCTCAATCGCTCAAGGAAGTACAAGGGGAGGATACAACATGGGGACACATGGTTGGTTCCATGTACACGAGGTATAACATTTAATCCTTAGCATTTCCTTCAGTGTCTCTCTCCTCTCTATTTTTCACCCGATCCAGGGAAGGTTTTAAATATTTGTTACTCGAGAGTAGCAACATGAATATTTTGGATTTTGTTGGACACTTAAAATTCCCAATGTTTATTTGCCACTAACCAAGGATATTATTTCTTCCATCAATAGCTAAATATTTTATCTAATTCTTAACTTGTAGTCCCCATATGGATTTAATGACTAGATAATTTTATCCTCATCATCTATTAGTATAACATAATAGGCTCTTAATTACTAGTAGAAAAAAGAGAAATTTACGAATAAAATAATGACTAAAAAATTGATATAAATGACTAAGTTTAGTCACATGAATAATAGTCATTTATTGGTTGTTCTAGTTGATAACTTTGGCCATAAATTTAGGCATTTATTTAGTCATGTATTTTTGAAAACCTAGTCATCTTTTTTGTCAATTGGTCATGTATTTAGTTATTGTTGTTACTGATTTCCATGCATTAGTAATATATTTACTCATTTGCGTCACTGATTTTGCTCATTAGTAATATATTTAGTCATTTGTGTCACTTATTTCCGTCCATTAGTAATATATTTCTTGATTTGTGTCACTGATTTTCATCCAATAGTCATATATTTAGTCATTTGTTTCACTCATTTATGTCCATTAGTTATATATATAGTCATATTAATTATCATTTTTCGTCAACTAGTAGTATATTTAGTCATTGTTTTAGTCATTTGTTGTCATTA